>BGPR01004759.1:45465-55809 GCA_013235015.1 Araneus ventricosus
CAGTGATCGTGATCATTTTTTCCCCATGGACAGAAGAACTACGACGTTTACTGATTCTTCTGACTAAGGGAAAACTTTTTAACAGTGAATCCAGTTTATAGCGTCAGTGCAATTGCTGGAGGTACGAGTCGAGTGTAAGTGAATGGTGTTCCTAATACTTTGTCCATTCAGTGTACTTCGGGAAAAGTTTCGATGCTGCAATTTTACAATGTCCATACACGACTCCTAACTGATCTGCAATGATAAGATTTCTGGTTTTCTTTCATACAATCCTTCAAAATAAAAAAAATGTGAAGCAATGAGATATTCCGAAATTCAAAAGTATAGCAAATGGAGCTTATTAGCAATTTACTAAGTCTTAAACCCAAACCCTTGAGTAAATAAAATTGAAATCATGCTGCATAATAGGCAACCTGAGTGCTTTTAAATAAATGATTTTCAATTAAAACTTAAGCCAAACCTCTTTCCGCTTACGATTTTGTCCAAAGACTTAATGCTAATTTCTGTTATTTGTAATCGTATATGAAATAGATTTCTATACGATTTTATTTTAAAATTATGGATTTACTTTAGTAATGCTGATATTTTTATTCGACATATAAATTATTAATTAAAATCTGTATATATTTGAAGCGAATAATATTTAAACGAAGTTTCTTTTATTAGATTTAGAATTTTGAAAAATATTTACAATATTTATTTTTGTTTCTTGCTTATTTAAAGGCCATACTAAACACTTTTAGTTAAATTTTGATATTTTAATGAATTAATATATAATTCTCAAATATTTTTGACAAAATAAAAATAATTTAATTTTTAATACAGGCTTATAAAAATACATTTTTAACTAAAAGTTTTTGTCTTGTCTATTGTAAAACTGCAGAGTTTTAATTGACGTTGGAATTTTCTAATTTGTTTAAAGCATGCCAGAGCATGTTTGAAATTTGTATTCTGAATGACTGAAATTTGTTATTTTTTTATTTGTCAGGCATGAATAAATTTCAAACTGCACATGTCAAAATATACGGAGAATTTTTGTACACACTGAAACGGAAAACATTTATCTTTTCAGTTTTTAAAAACAAAATTTAATTTATGTTTTCATCTAACGGAAGTCCTTGAAATATAAAATTTTATCTATAAAAATCTTCTGTTTGGGCTTAGAAATTAAATTAAAATAGATGAAATTTATTAAAGGATATGAAAAGTGATTTTTCACCCCTAACTTCAGATACTTGTGACCTAAGCATGCGACACTTTGTAGGAAAGTTATCATCAGTTGCTTTGAATTCCACCCTCTTTCATCGTCATAGCTCTAACCCTTATGAAATTGGAATTGGAAATGGTGGGAGAAGGGTGACATTTTCTTTTCCTTATATCTCCAAACAAATGGAGTCTACCTTCGCCTTTTGGCTTGCCAACAAAAATTTGTAATCATCTCTTCATCTATGGCTTAGAACTTCTCTATTTGTAAATGCTGATAACTTTTTATCTTTTCAATCCGGGCAGTAGTGGGCAGTTGAAGAGAATTCCCACACTAAGGTATTAACCCTCCTCCTCTACTATGTTGATCTCTACATTCTTGAGTACAGTAGAGCCTCGATAATTTGAGTCTCGATTGTTCGAGTGTTTTATAAATCCAAGTTAGTGAAAAAAATCAGTTTAGCTCTCAAATAATGACCAACACATATACAACACGTGAAAAATTACTGCATCTGGTTTTTATTGTTATTCGACGGGTCATATGTCCACTGCGCACTCCGAAGCCGCCTGCAGAAATGCCCCCTTCCAAAGAAAACGGGATATATATAACATCAATATATAGGAGCAAAGTGTTTAAACAAAAAACACTTGACAATTATTTTAAGATAAAATTAACCTGTTGCTATCAGCAGTAATGTAATAATATGCAAGTGCATTTTTCATTTAAATATACTACACTGAAATTTAAAAATTGCTTTTATGTCCATTTATTTAGTTATTAAATTTTACGATTTCGATAATTCGAGTTTTCGATATTTCGAGGTAGGCCCGGTCCCGTGTACCTCGAATTATCGAGACTCTACTGTAGTAGATCTTAGATGATATGCGTCAATGCGTTTGCCATATTATTGTGACATCACGTGGATCGATCCCATTAGTTTATTTGTGAAACAGGATAGGGTAGCGGTGGCCTGATGGTGATTCTCGTCTTCGGCACCAGAGAGTTCACGGTTCGAAACCCAATTCCACTGAATATAGGTCTTGTATTGTCCTTGTTGCAAGTTAAATCTTAAAATGTCCTCCCTCTGGTGTGGTGTGGATGTTTGAAGAGGGGGTGCAACCTCAGATGTCGTCCTCATCACCTGACCGCGGTTGAAAATGACGAGGTCCGTCCCAAAATAGCCCTCATGGTCCTTCAAAACGAGACGTTAATATAACTAAACTAAACTCTACAGTCTCGTTTAATAATTGTCATCCCTCAAAACTAGCCATTCGTCAGATATTACCCTTCTTGCGTTGGTAACCTATTCGACCTTTAGAAACACCTCTATCTGTCTCTATACGGTGAGAGTTTCTGAATTAGTTCAAATTTATTATGTAGAAAATATTCTTGCGCGAAACATGAAGCTTTAGCCCAAATTACATTTAATGTTACATCCTGCAACGTAATAAATTTTCTAAAATAAGAACCAAAGCAATTAATTAAGGATAATTGGTGTTAACTCTGACAAATAATGGCGTTTTTGCTGTATTAAGAATCTATATAAGATCCCATTTGAAATAAATGAATTAGCAAGCATTCAAATATGCCGAAAAAGTCGAAGTAAATCATTCAAACAATTGGGAGATGGTTAATCTTCAGAAAAAAATACGAAGAAGATGGTAAAATATACTTAAATTCTATTTTGAATCAAATATGCGATTAACTAAAATAAACAACTTTTAAAAAGCAGAAATTTGAACTTAGGGAATTGAGTTAAAGTTAATGCTACAGCAATAGAAAATAATTTCCAAGCTTTAATAATGACTTAAGAAATCCCAAACTGAATTATATAGTTATAATAGAAAAGAAATATGCGTTAAATAATAATACTGTTTATAATAGTAAGCTGCAAGACGTATTTATTTTATTATTCACTTTCAGATTTCTTTTGTCGTTATTCAAAGTAGATCCGTATATTTCTCTGAAAGAATTCTTGATATCTTCTGACGCAATCAAAATGAGATGAACATGCATTTAGGGAGAATTCTTATCAAAATGCTGCATAACGATCAAAAACATAAATTATCAAAACATTGCAATGTCAGACAAATGTAGATAAAATGTTTATGCAGTTAATCCTTTATTACTGCAAGTTTTTAAATATAAAATCCACAAGATTTATTCAGAGTTGTTTTGAATTTCCAATCGGCATATATTTAATCCCCAGAAGTGTTTAAAATTAAGGGAATGTGTAATTTATTTTTTCATTGAAACGAAAATTGGATTATTTGATAATAGTTATCTCAGTTTCGGTGACTGGAAGAGCTTTCTTTTGTCTGAAATCCGTGTGTGAAAAAAATGTTAAGGATTTAATTTCTTTTTTTCCCTTTTGATTTCTTTTCCCTCCGTTTTTCCCTTTCATAGTAAAGTCCCGCTTTGATAAAGATTTTCCGTGGAAAGAATAATGACTTTAATTCTCATTTTCTCTTTGCAATAAAAATAATCCTTCATATGCGATAATATGGTACAGGCTAAAACAATTTTCTTAGCATTTTTTTATTCTGGAAGTAATCGATAAAAAGGATTGGATGCATCACTGGTGATAAAAAACTATAATAAAGATACCCCGAGATAAAACATAATCAAATTTTTTCCCTGTTTTAGCTAATAAATTAAAGAAAGCAGAGCGATTTTCGAGACAAATATTGTACTTACTAACTACAGTATTTTCCTCATAAGTTCATTCCTCTTTCCAAAATGAAAATTGCAGATGGGAATAGAACAGTGAAATAGTACTATAACTGATTTAAATCCATAGAAAATGAATTCATATAATAAAAAAAGCCTGCATAAGCAATTTCTATTTTGAGATGGTTTCTTCAACCCTTCAGCACACGCACGTATTTTAGGAAAATTAGCACACGCGTGAGCTCATTTTGACCCAAAATTGTTAGACACTTATTTATTATTTTATTGGCTATTTCACAAAAATAAAATAATGTCAAAGTATAATAATATTTTTTCTTAAAATAAGTTGTATTTGCGATAAAAATGTGATTCTTAATAAGAGAAATGAAAGTTGAAATTATCTCCTGTGTTCCATACCTGTTTACTTTCTCGTATACGAAGTATACAAAGAGAAAGTATTATAATCATTAAAAAATTCGAACTCGAGATTTTGACGAATCTCCACGTTTTAGACCTCCCTGAGTCCGAAAAACAAAATTTTGGAATTGTGTCTGTCTGTCTGTGAACACGATAACTCGAAAACTATTAGAGCTACGGGGATGAAATTTGGTATGTGATCTTTACATATAAGTTTTAGGTTTCTGTCAAATTTTGGACAAAATCCGTCTAAGGGAAGTCTGCCTGTCTGTCTGTCCGTGGTCATGCGAACACTATAACTCAAAGTTGGATAAAATTTGGTACATAGTTTTATCATCATGGATGTAAGTCCATATAAAATTTTGGACGAAATCCTACAAAGGGTTGACTGTCTGTAGGTCTGTATAATCGCATACTTGTTTTACTCAAGTTAGTATGCTTGGCGTTTGACCTTGGCGGTCTACGAAGGAAATTGTAGCGAGCCGCAAACACGTGCTTCGGAAATTATGGCAATCCGAATCAAAACTTCATTCTGACATTCTCCAGATGGAAGGTATGGTGAAATCTTGCGTGATATCTGTAGTAAGATTTCTTACTCAAAAACGTTAAATAAAGTTGTGGTACCTCAGCGCGCGTAAAAATTGAGAACATACGCAATTTCGTTTTGCAAAATATTAAGTTTCAGGAATTCATGAATTTTATATGTTTCATTGTAAATAACCATTCATAATTTTTTTCTCAAAATAACTAGGCCTTGGGTAAATGCCCCAAGAATATTTACCTACTGGGTGTTTATCCACCCCACATTACTGGTCGTATGCGAGAAAGTTTCGGGGAGGTTACTCCCTCTGGTTTGTTTTCTTTTCTTCTCTTCTGCTCACGTTATTACGCTGTCATAGACATAACGTTAAATGAATCTCAAACGCTAGTACACGAACAGATCAATTTGACACCAACACCCCAGTAAAAAAGTGAGAAACCTTGTTCCACCGGTTTCTGCTGCTCTTACCTTCTTCTAGCTCCCTCATGGAGGTACAGGAAGTAACAGGGCCAAGTTTTTAGAAATTTCTAGAATTTCTTAACAAAAGAGAAAGGGTGAGGTGACCCCGTGCGTGTGCTTAAATTATAATACAGTAAATTTATAATATAATTAAAGTAATAATGGAATAAAATATGCCGAAACTTTTTGATAAAACTTGTTCGTTTAAGTTAGTAACTTGCAATTAATTTATAGGAAATAGAGCTAAAACATTAATAAATTACATTTCAAAGTGGAAAATAAGATATATACATGTAACATACTTTTGTTGGTGGGGTGTTGAGGCGTTTTAACGTAAGAGCAAACAGACGTTGAGAAAGGATATACAGTTTATTTCACTTCATCATTTTAAATTTATATCTTTCAGATCATTTAGGTAATTTGGAGATACTTTAGATAGAACCCAACTGCAATGACAGCAGACTGAACCACGGAGCGAAGTCACTGGCGGCATTTTAACCCTCTGACACCGAGCGAGGCGGTCCCGGGCGGTCTAAGAATTTCCCTTTATAGGCGAATAAGGCCGGTCTGAGGTGGTTGGCGTCTTTTGAGGGGAGGAAAACGTTGAGAAAGGTTACTCAGTTTATTTCACTATATTTGGAAGAAAGGACTACAGAAGCTTTATTTTTAAAAAAATCTTTATTGCTTAAACTCTTTCTTATTTCTATTTCATTGAATATCCTTTATATTTTTAACAGATTGAGCGCATAACTTTATTTATGACACGTTAGAAAAAATTATGCAATTTTAAACATTATGAAGAAGGGCCCAATTATCCTTGTAAACCACACCCCATTTCCGTGCGCCTTAAGGGAAGGTTATAGAAGAGGTGGGGTGAGTGACCACCCAGGTTGGGAGAGTCCAATTCATGTTGTTTCCTTTCAAAAGGCCCCAGTTTTAAAGGAGCTAAAAGAAAAAAGTCGCCTCGGGTATAAAAAGTTAAGCAAAGGAAAAGGGTGAGTGCAACGCGTACGAGCTATAAGTACTGGGGAAATGTGGACTCCTGGAAACGGTGCTCGGTGAGTACTGTAGACTCTTGTGCCTCTGTAAGTTAAAGTAGGAGTGCATTTTAGTGCTTGAAAACCAAGTGAAGTCAAAAATAATTAATTCCAAAGGTGAGTAAAATTCTAAATCATTACATGAATCGTAAATGTATATGTTTTCACTGCGTGAATTATGCTTTATTTATACTTAAACTTATTGTAAAATAAATTTATGCTGAGCATTTTTAATGCAATATAATTTGCCTGAGCTTTGTCAAATAGTTAGATTCAATACTTGGAAGAAAGGACTACAGAAGCCTTATTTAAATAAATCTTTATTGCGTAAACTCTTTCTTATTTCTATTTCATTGAATATCCTTTATATGTTTTAACAGATTGAGTGCATAACATTATTTATGACACGTTAGACAAAAAATATGAAATTTTAAACATTATGAAGATAAAAACTACCGTTGTAGAACGAAATAAATACTTTAACATTTCAGAAAATTATGAATTTTCTTATTTTAAAATTAATACACCTGTTTCCGTTATTATATTCCGTTAAAAAGGAAAGTTAAAGTATCAACCTTGTTAATATTATTCCTCTGATTAAGTGGCTTGTGATATATTTGCATGCTTTTAACAAACATTAGAGTTTTCATTTTCTCTTTCCACTTGATTTTTCAAAATTTATCTGATATTAAATTTTCAATTGTAAACATTTATGTCAATAAACTGCTTTATGCTTAGTTTTCCGTTCAAATTTTATTCAAATAATTATACTTTCATGACGAAGCCGAATTCTATCAAAGTGAAGAATCAACCTCTTCTGACTGGTTGATAAAGTAAAGTGTAATAAAGTTTCTACTAATGATCAAAGTTCATTGACGTTTTTCTTTTCTTTACCTGATATAAAAGAAGGGTCCAAATTAGGCAAAAGACACTAGACATGTAAACATTAAAAGCAAAAAGGACAAAATGAGAAGAAAGAAGGAATTTTCAGTCCTAAAAGTACCACCCCTGAATCCGCCAATCGTTCACCATGTCTCTAATAGCGATGGTAAAACAATAGAAACATCTTAACTGCTTCTTGCAGATAATAGAATGCCATGAAGAAAAAACAGAAGAAAGGGAAGTATTACAATAAGACTAAATCCGGTTTTCCGGGACTTCTTGTTTTTTGAGTTGTTTTTGTCTGTCTCTTCCCTTTGGGTTTATACCTTGGTGCCCTTGGAAGCAAAATTGTTACGGAAAATGCGGTAATCAATTCTTCGTCTCTTCAATCTTTTTATTTTTTATATCTGGGATAATTTTTTGTGATTTTCATATCCGACAGATTTCCATATGAGATGCTAGAGAAAATCACTTTACATTTCATCGGAAATATTACAGTTTTCGGTAAACTGATTTTTCGGATAACCGATCATTTTCGAAAAAAAATACACATGTTATAGGAGCAATATACAACAAAGAAACACTGATATTAAGCACAAAACTGTTGATATTTTGTATCACACGCCTTACAAATACATTCCTTACATAAAGTATTAGTACATTACCCTACTACATGGACAGATATGTCCCGTGGGACGTTTTAAATAACCCTACGGGATAAATATGCATTTTATAATTATAACTGCGTGTCCCACTATCAATCATTATTTCAGTATCACCGGGACATATATTCCTCACTAAAACATACAAATGGGACACAAATGTCCCACGGATACCTCCAACCCCTGGTGATTTATTTTTTCAAGATTTATTCAGCTTATTATCTATATTTGTATTATAGTTGATGTATCAAATTACTCATTTAATTTTTTTTCTGAGAAAAAAATATTGGTTGTGAAAGGCTAAAGCAGGCCTACATTTTAGGAAAAGAAATCCAAACTTTTCTTTCGCTTCAGAGATGAGATTCGTTTTCTGCCGCTAAATAGCGCACGCGTTTTAAAGGAAGCAATTGGAGATCATCGCATTCTCCTTGTTGTTCTAACCACCTAATAGCCATCTCAAGGCTGTGAAAAGGTTTGTCACTGAATGGTTAAATTTTCCGACTGGAATGCTTGCGGTTATCCGATGTATCGGTTGATCCGTAATAATCCGTTGATGATCGATGCTCTACTGCATTGCTGTGCTTTAACCTCTTTACGGACTGTACAAATGCTATACCAGCAGCTTTCTCACACCTCAGAACTGGCTGGTACAGCTCTCTAATCATCAAACAAATTGTCCAAACTTTCAACTCAAAACTTATTCTTCTCGCATACCTAATTTATAGGTCTCTAATTCCAATATAGGTCATTTTACGCTATTATAGGTCGTTCTATCACCATATTTGTAAATTCATTGATTATAAAGTGACTGCAAGCGTGGAAAGTCAAGAAATGTAATGAAATTATTGTCGGAAGTGATGACAGATCTGATCTTCCGATTACTTCAAAAGAGCGGAAAACATTTTCTGTTTCTTTCACAGAATCCCTTTCCCATAAAAAAGGATATTTCCGAATCGTCAATCCTCAATCCTGTTATCATGTAAATGAACGAAGATGTGTCCGGAAATAAATAAAAGTTTCGTTGTGGAAAGAAATATCAAAAGGGGTAACAAAGATAATCAAGATAATATTTGGGAAATACATTATTTACTAACTATTTGATGGGAAAAAGTCATTTCTAAGTTCTGTTCCCCAAATGAGGTGACTATTTTCTTTGTTAAATACAATTTAATTTTAACACTAATTTATGTATTATTTGTAATCGGTGTAAGACTATATCCGCGTTTATGGAGTTTTATATTAAATTAAAGATTCGTAAGAAAAGCGAAATTGACGGAATGCTCATATTTAATTTTAAAAAAAAGGAATCAAATTTCACCCTTTTCGTGGGAGGGGCTAGAATATGTCACAATTTAGAAGGGGCGTCGTATGCAGTACGCCAGGTCGTTTCTTCCACCCTCTGCTTCATATTTCTACCCATTTTTCTCAATTTATTACTTTGACATGTTCAGAAACTATAATAGAAAGTAATAGAGAAAAATAATTGCATTTAAAATAAAAAAGAAGAAAATTTATTCCTCATATGTTGAATAAAGTAGCATCTCCCACGAAAGGACACCAAGTTTTCGTCGATGCAGTCGTCACCAGATATATAAATTTTTGGCAGATTTCATTGAAAGAGTCGAAAAATCCTCTCACTCTAGCTAACTTATCAGTTTTTCGGCTTCTGTCCGGTGTGCGTTTTCTAATCGTCTGGCTAACTTTTCGGCGACTTGACATCAGCACAGAAAAACGATTGGAAGGCAGAAGTCAGACTGAACCAATCGTCTAGACGCTTTGCACAGTCGCGTGAGAAAACGAACCACCCAGCATTACTCTGTCATAGTTCATCGGAAATTAAAACAAAAGGTACCACATTTCAAGTAATAACATCTACTAAACGATTCCATATCAAAAAATTCATAAGTGTTCATCTACACATTTTGAATTGAACTAACTTCAATATTTCCAATGGCAACACCAATTTTTGATGACATAAATAAATTCTTCATCAAAAAATACCTCAAGTTATCAATTCTGGTTAATTGACAGTAGAATCAATTTTGGTTAATTGAAAGTAGGATCAAATTTGGTTAATTGAAAGTAGGATCAAATTTGGTTAATTGAAAGTAGGATCAAATTTGGTTGATGGAAAGTAGGATCAGATTTGGTTAATTGACTTAAGATCGGAAGATATTCGGCATTTTGTGTTCGCGATATAAAAGGGGACGTCTGCATATTTAGATAGAGAAGCTCGCTGCTTAAGTTTAAATATCGGTGGCAGAATTTTAAATTCTTTTTTAAAATCGTTAAATACCAGATGCATTACAAAATTTTGCAAAAATGAAATTTTCTCCAAAAAATATGATTTTAATTCAAATGTATTACATTACTAAATTAAAGAAAGATGTTACCTTTTTTTCAAAATATATGACCCCCCCCCCCCCCCTAAGTGCATCGCTTCACAGATAAAATGGAGAATTTATTGTAATT
>BGPR01004759.1:55909-69833 GCA_013235015.1 Araneus ventricosus
TTTTTCGAATGAGCTGAAATTTTTCATGAGCTTATTAAATAGCTTTCTGCATTGATTACTATTTAAATTTGGGAGTGTTGCCACTCAAAATTGTTTAAACATAAAATTTAATAAAATATTTCCTGTGTTTTAAATTATTAATCAAAATTATAATTAGTGTTCAAAATTATAATTAAAAATCAAAAGTATAGGTCCAGAATGTGTATACTACTACATCAAAAAAGTTTAGGTCGATTACTATATTATATTTCAAGATATCAACAGAAATTCAAAATTTTACTTTAACATTAGACTCAAAATTTTGTTTGCTTATAATTTCGAAACAAATGAAGTTTGAATGATAAGATTTGGTATCAAAGAAAAACTTTTGATGCAGCTTTGAAATCCAATCTTTCTTTTCGTTTGGCTTAAAATAAATTTGCGTATTTACTCATATTAAAAATATTTGAAAAAATTCAGAAGTTATTACAGGTTTGAGATTAATATGGCTTTAAAAATAAGTCAAGAGTTTGAGACCTTAAAAGAGTTTTCTAAAAACCATCTATTAGACCCAATGAAAACTATTTTTCTGCAATTGTATAATTGAAAATTGACTTTTTTTGAAGTGAAAACGTCTTTCCACTCGTTACAGTGATAGTCGGTCGAACTTTCTTGTGTGACAAAATACCGTCAGATTTGAATCGCTAATAACTACGAGACTAATAGTGCGAAAAGAATGGTTGACCCCACAACGGATATCTCATATCTGTGGGAGTTTGTCGCATAGTATTTGTTTTCCCGTTCAGTGTAGGCGCATGCGCGTGATTGTTATGAATTATCTTTATGTAAAGTTATAAATAAGTGTAGCGCGGAAACGCGTTTAGCTAGGAGGTTGATTCTGGTGTCATTTTAAAGAGCTTGAGGAGTATTACTAGGATTTAAAGGGAGACAATAAAAATATTTATCAGAATATAAGTAAAAATCGGTATTAAATGAAGTAATCGGTATCATTATAAAATGCAGATTTTTCTTAAGAATTGTACGAAATTTAGGTACGTTATTGTACTCGACAATACGTAAAAGAAACTATTTCCCGTAATTTGAATATTACGGGAAATATGAGAATTTGTGGTAAATAATGTTTTATTGCGCATAAACGAAATTTAGTTCTATATATTTTCAACAGATGGCGCCATCAAAAGCTACTCTAAATAAAACATAAGAAAGGCGCAGTTCGGGTCCGCACCGCAAATTTTTTTTTGGAAACGTCGTGATAAAATCATAAAACGACTATTTTGTATTAATACTTAATTTAATTATGAATATCTTTAATACAATATTTACACAGAGTAGTATAATTGTTACAGAATAGATAAATCACAAGTTTATCGTATGTAGTAAGCGTATGTGGTAGCTTGCGATTTATCTATTCTGTAACCATTATACTACTCTTTGTAAATATTGTATTAAAGAGATTGATAATTAAATTACACATTCCAAAATTCCACATCATCACAATATTCCGTTCTGTGATTACCAAACATTGTTAATTATGACAACTTATCCTTCCTGTTTCTCCTCCTGTTCTGCTTTTCTTTTTTCCTTTACGAATACAGATGGCGCCATTGTTCTAGTCTTTCTTTACAAAGAAAAAAAGGGGAATTACTTATTTTGGCGGGAAATTCTCGTTGGTTTGCAATAAAAGTGAGGACATTTTATCTCTCTTCTAAGCGTAGGGTAAGTTTATTTTTATGAATGATGTTATGCAGCCCGATGGCTAATATTTTTATTTTAATCTTATTAGCGTTTTTATGTTTCTGTTTGGTTTTCCTTTTACTTTTAATATAATGCTTATTAAATGGTACTATTCTCCTTTGTCTTTTGTTGGGAAATTTCGGGCTAAGAGAAGCTATTTTTGTCGTAATGCAAACTTCTTACAGAAAAATGTCCCAAATATTTTGAATCCATTTCGAATATAGTCCTTAGCCCTTGACAAAGTGGACTAGAATGGATTCCTTGTCTCTTCAATTAAATTCTCTCAGAGTATTTTTCTTAGTTTTTTGCTTTCTTTGAATGATTTTGATTTCCATTCATTATGACAACAGTGTTTTGAAAAAAGTGAGTAGAAGAAATCACCGATATCAGAAAGGTTTAAATATCAACTACAGCAAACGCCTCTTGTAATCACTCATTGAAATAATAAAGTAATGCTTTACAACATGCATCAATTAGGGATAAGAGGAGAAAATTATCTCTCTAGCTCTGAAATGATTTTTTATCCACTTTCTCCCATTTCGATACAAGATAACGTATTTAAAATAATTGTGAATTAAAACCTTTTTATCTTAGTTCAAGAAAAATTTTTTTATTTTCCCATCAGCAGATTTATTTTTTTCTGGACATTAGAAAACATTCTGAAACAATTTTTATATATAAATAGCAATTTTTATACCTTTATTCCTTGTTCTAGTATTTATTGCACAGTTTTATAAAATATTTTTTCATAGATTAGGGATACTGAATATGATTTATTGAATAGTTACTTGTTGTCCTTACTTACTACTCTAAAAGAAAATTTATATATCAAGTAAGTGTGTATGGCGACAGATGTAGAAGAAGATTCATAAGATATTTTTCCAATTAGCTGCAGTTATTTGCGCTTGGGAACCATTTACTATTTTAAGGATCTCAAGCACTTGACTTAGATTTATATTGAGTGCCAGTGCCGAACACTTACTTTCAGCTGGAGTTATCTTTAAAAATTCCTTATTATAAGAAACTTTATTAAATTTACTGAATGCAATTATGGAGTTGGCCTTTAAGATTTCACAAGCAATGGTTTCTGTCAGATCATAGATTATTTAAATTTTAAAAGATGTTGTGATTTTAATGAAACTAAAGGTTCGTTACTAAATGAACTATGGGGGTTTTAGGCGAAGGTCTCATTTAGTCGTACTGTGTAAAAACAGCATTGCCAACTCTATTTAAGTCTGTGTATGAAGGTCGTTCGGAAAATAAGTTCTGTTACTGTGTAAAAAATAACGGAGACAGATGTGGACAAAGGCACATATTTCATAACGATTTACAGACATTACTCTACTTCTCGATGTAGTCAGCCAGCACAGTAAGACATTTGTCATATCCAGAAGATGTTGCGGCATCTTTCACTTCTTCATCGTCATAAAACGCTGGCTACTCAAGAATCGCTTCACGTGAAAGAATTAGTGAAAGTCACTTGGTGCCAGGTCAGGTCTATACGGCAGATGTTCATTTGCTCCCAACCGAAGGACTCGAAGAGCTGCTGAGTCACGCGAGCGGAATTTTGCCAGGCAAGACACTATCACTATTCCCTCACTCATAACTGTATCTCCGTACACTTACGGATTTGTCTATGGATTTCGCATGGTCACATATTCTTTGCATTCAGAAGACGAATTTCACAGTTGGTGGGACCTTTTATAGTATTAAACATTTTTAGCGCAAGATTTACAAGTGTCAGAAATTCACCATGCAAACTTTTCTGCTATAGCGCATTCTTTAGTCATTGCAGACGTGATACCACACAGGCAGAATAGAGCCATCTGTCGGGTGAAAGAATTATTATATTCCAGAACTTAGTTTCCGAATAACCCTCGTATTGTCTATGAAAAACTGGGCCAACCAAAATTTGTTGTACTCCAATTTATATCACAATAATTAATATTGAAAAAATGAATCATTATACTTTTTGAAAGCTTTGAGAAAGCAGCTATTGTTCCGAATGAACATTCCGGATTTAGTTCATTATTTCACAACTACGCCTAACTTTAGAATGTCACCCTTTATTCTAACCTTTTAAAAGCAAGACTGAGATTAAATAGCTTAAAATGTGTAACTAGATTTATTGTTTAAAGAAAGAAGTCTTATCATATCAGTCCTTTCCCCCTGGAAAAAAAGCGGGGAATTCTGTGAAGCCTTCATGTATGTTCCTTTCAACTGCACCTTTACATAAATATCTCTAGAAAGACATTAATCTAGCTTGCTAACAATCGCTAAACGAAAGCCCCGGATGGAATATTAGAAACGAAGCTCGGCATCCAAATTAATTACGCTCTCAGTAGGCGTTTATTCTCTTTTCAACATGTAATTAAATTTCTGCACGTACAGAATGCTTCGAAACTTATTAGGGGTAAGAATTACTTTACAGCAGTTTTGGTATCAAGAGATTGAATTCCGAGAAGATGTTGGCAACTTTCCTCTGCGAAATTAAGCTTTTGTGTACTCGAATGAAATATCTCTGAAATATCGATGCATTGTGGATGAACTAGAAACTATTTAAACATTCCATAATTTCAAATTGAAAGCTTCTATAATGTCAAAGATCCTGAGAGTAAAAGTAAAAATGTTCCTAACCTTCATTATTATGAAAAAGAAAATTTTATGCTTTGTAATATGTCTCATAAAATGATTGATAACAAAGACATGAAATATGATAGTGAAGAGCAAATTGAAATTTCACATGAATAATGATAAATATTTCACGTATTGTTTTATGTTTATACACATTTAGGTGTGTGGTCTCCACATCAAAATTATAGATATGTGTCAAATTTTGAACAAAATCCATCAATGGGAAGAGGGTCTAAGAGACATACTTGATTCTCTTCACTAAAGTACGAAGTTAAACACAAAGCATGCTGTATTATATAAGTATACATGAAACTAGAGGTGAGAATAGTCTCTCTAGCTCCTCTTTCTAGTTTTACAATGCAATCCAAAACTAAATATATGCTACACACTTGATGAATATAACGTAAGCCTGAATTAACACCATCGTTTTTTGTTCGCCGTATTACTAACCACTTAACTGATTTACCCGTACCCCTATGTGCATAGAATTATCTCAATTTTAAACTTATAAAGTAAAATAAAGTCATTCACAGACATTATAATTCGATACAAAAGCGATGTGGAATTCATAAACATTTCAACTATCCTTTAGGTTCTGATTGAATTGAAATGACAACGCATTCCGAAAACAGAAGGTGCCAACTAATTAGATAGTTGTGAAAACGAACAGTTGAGGGGTTGAGTAACATTAATCAAAACCATGCACTTTTATTGCGCAATTGAAATTACGTTAAATGTAAAATCCAACTACCAACAACAAATGGAATGAAAATCATCTGCTATATATCTGATAGTGCATACAATGTAACATTCAAGGGTCCAGGTTATTTACATCCATTTAGTTCTGTTGTGGCCCATTACAGTTTGCACTGTCATCGAATTGGAGGCACATCGAGAATTTATCTCTGTCCAAGGAATCGATGACTTCCCTGGCGGTGTTGCGGCGCTTTCTCTCTCTGCAGAAACTTCGTATTATTGAGTATTTCCTGGTACAAGATGAACAAACCTATTCATACCACAATTCAGCACCCTGAAAGAGTAGTTATCCTTTGAATGAAACATAGCAGTGGGATTACAGGTTTTAATAAGCATATATTTTGAGAAAGCAAGTAATTGAATCCGCAGTTTGGAGAAGGGAACCAGCGCAAAAAATTCGATCGCTCACAATGTGCCCAAAACGTGTATTATCATATAGCCGCTCATTGTTAGTTGGAAAACAGGTATTAAAATCACTAATTTAATCACTAATGTCAAGAATATCAAAACAAAATTTGGTTGAAAGAAGCAATAAATAAGATAAATAGGAAGTTTTTTATATAATTCCTGGAGATTAGAGATTTTGGGTTAGTTCCCTTCTTCAAATTGATTATATAACTTCTTTCCGGTTTAAACTCCATGTTACTTTACATCTATAATATATTAAAATATAAATTGAAAACTTTTAAAAACCTGCTTCTCCTTCAATCCTAAAATTCGCTTTCGCCAATCGCATTACTAATAAATTTAATCAGTCAACTAAATGCGCAGCGGAAAAAAAAAATCCGCAGAAGAATTTTATTTTAGACAATACTTTAATCAATCGTATTCCTTTATGTACTAATTTAAGAATTTTAATAGGAAATATATAAGTATTAGACAAAAACTCTTCTTGATCATGTTTTTTATATGGTAAAAAGAAATATATTTTGGAGAGGCCCATTTCTGTTTTGAATGGATTTGGTTGGATAGGACATTTCCTTTATGGTGCATTCTTAAAGTTACTAGACTAATGAAGAATGTGTCACACACACAAACCTTATAAAATATCTAAACATTTATTCTTAAAAATTCATAATGGCATACGATGGTCTGAAAAATTTCTCCAGCTAATATTTTTTTGTTTAAAATTGTGGATGGAATTATCTTTCATACAAAAAAGTAAGACAAGTGATGTATTCCATTTATACAACATTTTTTAATACCAAGATGAGGTTTGCAGTCTATTCATACGAAAAGGATTCCTAAAGCAGACCAGCGGAGGATTTCAATGGAAAGCAATCTATACTTATGCGATGTCCAGACGAATCTATCGCACTTACAGCCATGAAATTGGGCACACAGGTAGTCGTAAGGGTGACTGAATGCACCTCGAACCGGGAATTTTAAAATTTAAACTAGAAATTTTTTATTCAATATTTTGTGTTGTTTTGGGTGATTTTTCACAATCATTTCTCAATAGAACGGCTTTGAATAATTGTACGAAGAAAAGTTACACCATCGGAAACAACAAACGATTTCCGTTCTAATGAAGTTTGTTTCTAACGTAATTTACTGAATTTTGAGAAATTTTTGAAAAATAGTCACTTTTATGGTAATTTTTAATTAAGATTTCTTCAAATTATCGCATCTGATGTTCTAACATTTCTCTAATTTTCATTTTTTTTAGCTTATAACTGGAACGTCTATTTCGGATATAAAACAAGATCTGTTAAAATATCTTTTTTTCGTTTTTTTAAATTAATTTTTCTCTGATCAGTTCAAACAGTTGTTTTGCTAGCGAGATTTAACAGCGACATTTCTCCTGACGATTCCGGCACGCATTGTTGCAATTTCATTGGTTGCTGCGTGACCTTCCTCGCGTCAGGTGATGACATATGCTTTAATTACAATCCGATTTCTTCCTGCAGGTGACGTCACATTCGCGTCGTCTTCGTCTCAATAATATAAACATTTCTGTTCTGATAAATGTCATTGAAAATCAATAATGTGCATCTTTTGTTTTGATTTTGTTTTCAAAACTTTTTCGTGTCATTGTTAGCATTGTTTCCCCGGTCCTGATTCCACGGGCAACACCGTGCGCGTAATGCTAGTGCATTGTAAGCCGAAACTAGCTTTGAACTCAAAGGAAAAGCATGAACAGAAAATAATAAAAGCGATTACTGTTAACTGCTGTGTATCCATCTTCGTTCTTTAGAAAGCTAAAGAAAGAAGATGGCGCCATATGAAAACGAAACGAGAGACAAACCCAAAAGATAGCTATATACAGTCTTTCTCGCGTATAAAAGACACAGTTCGCGACTTCATAATGTACACTGTAGACTCTGTATGCGAATTATCAAACAGAAGAACTGCCAGTTTAATCCTTCTTTGAAAGTATTTGTTATTTTGGTTTCAGTTTCATAGGCTTTAAATGCTAGAAATAAGAAAGATTTGATTTGGAAATATCATTTCCACTAAGTTATCCGCATTTTTAAAGGATTTTGGAAGAATCTAAGATATATGTTAGAAAAAGTATGTCAAAGATAGCGAAGTTAAAATGTCTGTGGTTTGTTTCTTTTTCTAACTTCATGTTTAAAATTTCATTTCGGTTTATAAAGATAAAACTCCTGAAATAATATAATTAATAGTTGATTATGTAAAATTTTTAAAACATAATTTTTGAAAATAAGACAAATCATTGAGACTGCCAGTGACCATTTAAGCATGGCATGGCTGAGGAACACGAATTGGAAGTTGTACGTTATAAGTTATATCGTCTTTTTATGCTCGTAACCAGGATTATTAAAAATAATGCATGTCAGAAAAGGATTTTTCTTTGCAGTCGGCATATCAGTTGGCAGTGATTCTGATTTTCATTCAAGCGAAATACAAATATGAAGCAATTCCCCCCGAGTGTTCTCCAGAAGGCCGCCTACATCCATATGTTGATACTAAGTCAAACCTCTACTTAGATTTTCGAAGGTTTCTTTAAGCAGCAGAAAATGCCTCACGTGTCCTTTATCACGAGTCCTAGACTCATCGGCTAGAGCTGCAATGGCATGGTGGTCACGGCTTCTGGAAGAGAAAGTTCCATGTTCAAAACCTTTTTTTTTACCAGAGATCCGTCTTGTATATGTGGTCAGGTGCACGTTAAAGAGGGTCGGAACGTCCTCCCCATGATGTTGTGAGGAAATGTGGCGAAGGAGTGTACCGTTTCAGCTGTCGCTATCCTCATCTGACCACTGTTCTTAACTACGAGTCTGTTCCAAATTAACCCTAGTGTTACTTTGATAAAAGAAGTTAATACAACTGAAAATCAAATAATCTTACTTGACAAGATATGCTGAAACAAATTTTAGATTAGAACCACCATAAGTTCTTAGCATATTTCTTCATGTGTAAATAACTTTATAAGTAAACGGTTGACGAAGTAAGTTGAATTACATTTTATACTAATGATCGGCGTTCATTTACGTTTTTTTTGGTGATATAAAAGAAGAGTCCAAATTAGGCAAAAGGAAATGGTCATATAAAGAATAAAAGCAAAAAAAAAATGAGAAGAAAGGGAGAAATCTTCAGTCCTAAAAGTATCACTCCTGAATCCGCCTATCGTTCACCATGTCTCTAATAGCGATGGTAAAACAATAGAAACATCTTAACTGCTTCCTGCAGACAATAGACTCCATAAAAAAGAGGAAGTCTAACAATAAGACTAAATCTGGTTTTTCTGGGAATTCTTGTTTCTTCACTTTCTTTTGCCTGCCTCTTCCTTTCGATATATACGTGGTAATCAATGCTTCATTTCTTCTTTGTATCCGGTATACTTTTTGGATTTTTCTGTTCCAATAGATTTCCACCGGAGATGATAAAGTAAATTACTTTACATTTCATTGAAACCTTCAATGAAAATCCTATATTATTTCTATGCTCTTACTTTCTCCTTACGGATGGTACATATGCTATACCAAAAGCGTTCTTACCATCCGTAAGAAGTAAAAAAGTACCAACACCTCAGAATGAACTGGTACACGTCTCTAACCATTAAAATAATTGGCCTTCACTTTTCTGGCATAACAAATTTGTAGGGTCCCTGATCCCGATTCACGTCGTTTAACGCGTCTGTCCTATTTTGTTACCATATTTGTGAATGCAGTTACTATAAAGTGATTGCAAGCGTAGGAAGTCAAGAAATTTAATCAAATGGCTCTCGGAAGTGATGAAAGATCTAAACTTCCAATGTCTTGAAAAGAGCTTTTCTTTTTCTTTGGCAGAACCCCTTTTCCGTAAAAAAGGATATTTCCGAAACGCTGATCCTTGATCCTGGTTTCATGTAAATGAATTACATAAATAAATAGAAGTTTCAGTGTTGAAAGAAATTTCTAAATGGGTAACAAAAATTCAAGATAATATTTGGAAAATGCTTTATTTTCTAATTTTTTGTGTGGAAAGGCTATTTCAAAGCTCTGTTCCCCAGATGAGGTGATTATTCTTCTTTGTAAACTGCAATTTAATTTTAGCACTAATTTGTTTTGTTATTTGTAATCGGTGAAAGACTATATACGCATTTATACAATTTTATATTAAATTATAGATTCATAAATCTTGCTAAAAAAATAGCATAATTAAATTATTTAAAAACGAAATAATTTAAAGAAAAATAAATTAATATCATGTGAAGTATGGAATGTGAAAAAATGTCATTAATAATGCAAATATGGTATTAGTTTCGATATTGTGTTAAGACATAAGACGATTCAGTGAGTTTCAAAGTATTGGAAGTGATATAAAACTGCATTTCGTAGAAGAATATTGGGCGAGTAAAAATTTTGTCAACAGTGGTTTCACCATCAGCTGGGAAAAACAGGACCTCTGTTATTTATTTGTTTACTGTCCCATGGGATAAATTTATATTGATTTTAATTTTTCCATGATAGTATGCCAAATAAATATATTCAATCGCTTCCATTGTTATACTTTATTAGATTTTATGCTTTACGTATTTTATATTTTATTTATATGTATACATGTTTCTGTTCAAGGTGCAATTATTTTGAGAGAAAAGTGGTGGTGAAAATTTATTTCTACCCTTTTTTTTCCTGACTTTTATTTTTCGCTAAAAGGGGGTCAACAGTGGTAAAGAAATGTAAAAAAAAATCCGTAAGTATGGAAATATCAAACATCTTGTCATACATTCAATAGAACAAATATCTGTCAAAATTTTGAAATCAATATTTTAGGTGTTATCAATGAGTCATTTGAAAAAACACTATTGCCTCTTTCAGTGAATAAATTGTTTTCAAAAATTAAGGGGAAGGACATCAATTATCAACGGTTCGAAAATGGAGCTTCTAATAATGATTGCTTGCATTTTATTTCCAGAACATTTTTAAAACTCCTGGGAAAAAGACACCTTGTGTGCCTAGAAGTTTAAAACAAGGCTTAAAGAAGGTACTGCTCTATAAACGACAGATGTAAGTTTCAAGATGTTTAAAACAAGGCTTAAAGAAGGTACTCCTCTATAAACGACAGATGTAAGTTTCAATAAGTTTAAAACAAGGCTTAAAGAAGGTACTACTCTATAAACGACAGATGTAAGTTTCAAGAAGTTTAAAACAAGGCTTAAAGAAGGTACTACTCTATAAACGACAGATATAAGTTTCAAGAAGTTTAAAACAAGGCTTAAAGAAGGTACACTATAAACGACAGAAGTAAGTTTCAAGAGGAAAAAATAAAGGAATATACACAAATCCCATAGAAACGCAAGGAAACCTTAAGTAAATGAAATATGTAATGTACAGGGTTAATAATTATGATAAAAGTAAAAATTGACAAATAATGTACATACAAACACATAAATTGTGCACACGAAACAAAGAAAAAAGTAACATCTCCAGCTAAATAAAGTAAATAAATTCAAAATTATTAATGAAGACGGAAAAAAGATGGAAATCAAAGATAAGTGAGCGAACGTGCGTAGAATTTGCATTCTCAGCAAATCAGCTGTCAACTGCTAATCAACTACCGGCATGCAAATCTGCAATCCACAATCGATGAATGCTGAAAATGCCTCTGAAGAAAATTTACTTTATAAGAAGGCTGAAATCATACATTATTCTCATGAAGATAATTAATGAGTAAAGAGCTTCCATAAGCAAATTTGGTACATGACAGTATGAGATGCTTGACATTCTGGACCTCGCCTCTAGAAAAGGAACAAGGTCAGTAAGTGATAAATTGAGGTATTTGAGATAAGCCTTGAAGTTTCCATCCCCAGTTAGAAACTGGGTTAGCTTAAAATTAGAACAGCTATGTTTGAACGAATCTGTCACCTCGTACTTTACAATTCACTTTTGAACATATACTTTCAAATTGTCAGACATTATTCTGGTAAATGAACATGAGGGTGGGCCGAAAAACACTTTTTTTCGAAATCGCTATTCTAATAGTGCGGAAAGAGTTCTCTCTGGGTTCAATAAACACGGTGTAAAATATTTTTAAGATTGGATAATATCTTCTGCCCCCGCATCGCACTTGCATTTTGGAAATTTGGGTAAAAATTGCAATTTTTACTCCGTGTAGGAAATATAATTATTTTTCGATATTGCTATTCTAATAGTGCAGAAGAGGTGCCCACTGGGTTCAATAAGAAAGGTGTAAAATATTTTTTCGATAGAATAATATCTTCTATTCCCGCATCGCAATTGAAATTTTGCAATTTTTGAAAAAAAGTGCACTTTTTTATATGTTATAGAAATAAATCAAACATGAAAAATAGATGGTACAAACACTATTTATTGTTGTATTGTATTGTACAATTGATTATATTACCTGAAAATTATTAAATAATTGCTGAGTCATAATATATTAATATAATATTTGTTAAGGATATTGTAATCATAGAATGTTATGACATGCCAATACCAAAAGTTTACTTGCACTTAATCAGCAGGAAGACGCTTAAAATCAGCCTTATTGTCGAATTCAGGCATCGGGAAAAGAATGTGGATCTAATGAACCCGTCTCTATTTTGAAACCCATAGACCTTAATGGATGCTTCTGTCACTAACTTGCCACACCGTTCCACTGCCTGTGTGTCATATTGGAAGTGAACGAAGTCCCATTCTTGATTTTTCTTATCACGCACAATGGATCTAAATAAGGCAGTGGATATATTACGGAGGATTGGTGGAGAAGTAATGGTAATAGAAGACCAGTCAATCATTTCTGTATAGTCAGCTGCTTCAAAATTAAGTTATGGTGGAGAAAAACACGTACTGACTTTCAGTGGAAGATGACTCTCTAGACTTAATTATACGTCGTGGAGCAAGTTCTCTGATGTACACTTTTTCATAATTCAACATAAATAGCAAGATATTCTCAAGATGAGCAAAGAACGAATTTCTACAAATTACTCCGTCAACGACGTCCTTGAGGTCTTGAGATAAATACCTGGATCTAGAAATAGTATTCCATACATGCTTAGCTCAATATTTAAGCGAGTGTTTAGACTTTATATTAAACCAGTTTGGAGTATAAACTTTCATAACAAACTCAGCGATTTGTTTCCACTTCAAACAAGAAGCTGGAGAACAAACATATAATCTTAGAACTCTGTTGGCTGTTATCAGCCAGCGTGAATGTGATAATGTACTAAGACTGCGTCTAGCCAGCTCATCAGAACAATTTCCCAATCGCAACGCTTGAGATATTTCTAATAAATACATTTGCTCCTTGCTTAACTCACGTCTATCAGTTGTTGGTAATTCGCCGTCAATAATTTCGAATGTTGCAACTAGCAAAGTTTCACATGTAAGAAGCGCCTTCCCAAAATTGCTAGAATATGATTTTGGACCATTTGTTGGCACATCCAACGTTTCAAACAGATGCCTCAGAGTAAGTGTTCATTAAAATGCAGGAGAGATATTACCAACTGCAGAGGTTTACCAAACTTCAATTCCAAACACTGAATTACACCGGATTTCCATCCGATATTAACAGATGTGCCGTCACAGCCAATTGCCAAAAGCTGAGAAAGATCTCTTGTGATCCCTTTAAAATATCCGATAATAGTCGCGGAAATCTGTTTTGTGGTGCCAAATGATGGACTCAAAGGAGTAATGTAACGTGAACCCAGTTCTTAAATAAGACATAAATGTTCCTCTTTTGCTTTTCTCGTGTATTTTTTAGTATCTACTCTGTCCTCTACCATGTAGAATCTTTACGACCATCGAAATACAGCCCCTTCAACGGTAATGCCTGAGCTTTACTTGAAGCCTGGAATCTAATTTTAGTCTTTTCCCTTCGCAGCTTGTTTTCGTTAACCACCAAATCTGAGTTGTAGCTAGTTGTGAGACCGACATCGTGAAGAACACTTGAAGCAATTGCAGCCACAGCCCGGTCCGAGACGCCAAACCTGTCGCCAACCACAGCAGTTGAAGGGAGACCAAGTCGCATTTGTGATGATTTAGCTACAAACGGAGTTAATTGTTTGTACTTAGGATCAGTAAGAGAGATTAAACGGTTCGATGTTGATGATTTGTAAGTGTTCAGATTTAAAATTACTTCAGATATATCTGAAGAACAATCCGTTTCTTCATCTTCCTAATCTACACACTCTGCGCTAGGCGTTGCTTGTGTATGATTTAAATATAAATTATGAGCCTTTCTATCAGCATTATCAGCAACATTCCGAAGTCGCTTCCTGTATAAAAAGACAAGAAAAAGTGTACTTTTTTACAAAAATTTCAAAATTTCAATTGCGATATGGGAACAGAAGATATTATTCTATCGAAAAAATATTTTACACCTTTCTTATTGA
>BGPR01004759.1:92073-105717 GCA_013235015.1 Araneus ventricosus
CAGTTTATAATGCTTTCAAAATTGATGATAAATTATTAAAAGCAAGATTGGGAGATATGCTAATGATTTATTATTAATAAATAATCTCCAATCATCTATCAAAAAATCAGAAATTATTAAAAATTAGCTAATCAGTGTGACAAATTGAATTAAAAGTAATTTTAACAAAGTTAGAAAAGGTAAAACTAACAATCATTAATTAAATCTTTAAAGATTCAAAATTATGAATTACTGCGCAGTATCCAAAATAAAAGGTTTTTCCATAGGTTTAATTACAAATAAAATTAAAATGAAGAAAGCCAGATGAAAATATATGACATATATCTTCTGTGAAAAAGTTGCTTCAGCTTTAGCTTCTTAAAACTGTATAGTATATAAATTAGTGCAGTTTTCATATCCTTTTCTATTGGCAATATGAATATACTATTCTAATTCAGTTTGATCTTAAAAGCCCTATCAATCCTTTTCAGCACCGGTAGCTATTTATTTTACAGTAGATACTAGGAATACGTAAGTGTACCTGTGATCTATCCGAAATGTCCACTCACAGTTCGTCCTAACGGCAAATTCAAGGATAACGTGCTTACCTCAAGCAGCATAAGATATGCAGGAAAATAACCGACCACAAAGCTGTAGAGTAGAATTGATTTATAACGAAAGGCACTTTTATCACATGAATCGTAAGAAAAGAATGTTTCTAGTGCGGCTATTTGGCATTCTGACGTCATAGTCATTATAATTGCGATTGCAGAACAGCTCAAAGGGTGCTTTAAAAGCAGAGGGAAAAGACTACTTAGTCAGTTACTCACCTGGACTGGAGCCCGAGCTCAGGAAGTGCTGACACTGATGGTGGACTGCAGAGCTGCTCAACTGTTGCTTTAAAAGCAGAGGGAAACGTCTATTCAGTCAGTTACACACCTGGACTGGAGCTTGAGCTCAGGAAGTGCTGACACTGATGGTGGACTGCAGAGCTGCTCAACGGCTGCTTTAAAAGCAGAGAGAAAGGACTATTTAGTCAGTTACCCACCTGGACTGGAGCCTGAGCTCAGAAAGCGCATGTTGTTTACTTTCGATCTGTGGATCGGTTTCTGGTGAAACTTATTTTGCATTTACTGCAAGTCCTTTAACTATGTGTTACCCGTTTTTAACTACAAGTTTAATGTTGCCAATGCGCTACATCAAAAGACAAAAAAAAAGAAGAAAAATGCAAGAATAAATTTTTTCCGATGATTCTAAATTAATTACAGCAACATAATATTTCGACTCGCGCTCCGAATATCTTTTGAAAAAGAAAGTCGTTACCGAAAACTTTAAAAACTGGTATAAATTAGAAAGTTGAACAGAAGCTTCAAATTACTCTTATTAGAACGGGGAAATTTTGGACTTTACAATGATATAAAAATTATGGTTCCAGAAATAGGTGTAGAAAATTCGAGAAATAGGCAACCACTTACCAGTAAATAAATAAAAATCTAATTCGAATATTTTAAAATAATTTTGCAACGTTAGCTCTCTCTTATGCTAATCCATTACTGTGCCAAATTTGGTTCTGGTATTGTGGAACGCTCTGGGCGTGTGTAGAGATGAAAATACATACATACATTCGGTTAATCTGGAGTCTACGGTGACCAATTACTTCGTTCCTCTTAGGATCGCCAACTCTTTGCCGCCAAGAAGATGAGAGAACATTTTTTGTGGTTGCGCAATGATGTTTATAACGAGTAACATGTGCGCATGCGCGGAAATTAATCTTTACATCGGGGTTTTGCACATCACGCTATATTGCGCCTCGTCTCGATTGGACTGTTTTGTTCATCTCTTCGATGTGATTGGTCGATTCTTTCGAAATTCAATAAAACTTCGTTTGGAATTCTTCGGTTTGTATATCGGTTCAGTACTGTGTATGCTATTCTGCGTGTTTCGTTTCTCAATGAATAAGCGAAAGCTACGAGCATTCCGCTATGCTGAGAGCGAAGCCGCTGATGATTTTTTAAGTTACAAAAAATTTGCCCTCTACACGCTTGAAATGCCGTCGGCATTACGTGCTCAATCTGTCCTTTTCAAGTGACGCATGCGCAAGACAGTTATAGAAAGCGCACAGCACCAAAAATGTTTTTGGCGACCACAAAGGAAAAACTGGCGAAAAACAGGTGGGCATCATTCAATCCAGGTTCACCATACATTCACGTACAGAAATTAAGCTTATATATATAGGGCCGTTCGAAAGACAAGGGCGTGAAAAAGGGCTTTAGTAGACACTCCTCATACAGTGAAACCTATGTATGACGATGCTGTCTATAACGATAAACCTGCCTATAACCATATTGTCTTTCGTCGTGGGGAATTTCAATTTAATCAACGTACTTTTAAACTGTCTACAGCGATAATCACTTTTTATATGCACCTGTCTATAACGGTAATTTTTCCTTCTTATAAAGCTAGTACAGAACAATCCTGAATATTTCTTCCCCATAGCCCATGGCCGATAATATGAGATAATAGAACACCATTCCATACCATGGGACATTGAAACGGAATGATTAATCTTTTGAAGAATTTGAGATAACAGGGAAAGGGAATGTGCACAGATGTTTGCTGATTCTCTCCGGGTAGGGATTGCTGAACCTATTCATTCCCAGTTAGCACTTCGGATTGACCACTTGTTCCTTGAAGTTCGTTTTTGATGAGTTAAAGCCTTGAATCTGCAATGGCATGGCGTGAAACATTGGCATTTGAAGACATTACGTAAAACATTAGCATTTTTATGACATAAAATTATGCTTACATTCCCCCTTTAATGCATACTTTCACTTTTAGTAAAATTGTTAAATGATATTTTCTGTTTGAAGGTCACAAAATGTTTTAAAAATGTAACCCTGCTGTTCTGTTGGGGTCTATTTTACCCGAAACGTTTTTCAACTTCTTATAAAAGATGACAGTATACAGATATTTTACAGACATTTCCCGAATTTGTTAGTGAGGGTGATATGTTCTTCCTCTGAAAAGGACTTTCTTTTATATATATATATTTGAAATTGTATTAATATATCGTTCGGGTCAATATGACCCGATTCAGTTTTCACTTGATTTTACGTAAACACTTGCTTGGTATATTATTAATTCAACACGAAAACAAAACGAATAAATTCTTGATCAGTCATCTCACTTGCTTTGAATAAGCAAACAAGTTTAGTCAAGGTCAGAGGGAGCAATAGCTAGATCACGTGATAAGGTATCTTCAATAAGGTTGAAGGGCGCAGTATCAGATCATTTCGGCTGCTGTCTGTTGTATAAGAACATATGTACAAAATATCAACATCTGTTAATACTGTATTGATGTGAAAAAAATAAATAATAGTGAATCGCAGATATTTGAATTACAATGAAATAACTCAGATTATGAAAGCAGTGAATTAAAATACATTTCTGAACATGAAAATCATACCAGTGAGGAAAGTGAAACTTCCATTACTATGACAATGAAATATTGAAAACTATGCATAATGTACAGCATTTGCAGTCCAAAACTAGTATTAACTAGACATCGGATCAGCCTCCACGTTCTAGCTACTTGAATTCTGCTAATTTATGAAATCAGCTCCATCATACAAGTGAGGAAAATGAAACTTCTGATTATTACACAAAGTGTTCATAATGTGCAGCATATTCAGTCTAAACATCAAACTATACACTGATGAATTCCGTCTCCACGTTCTGGCTCCCTGAAATCTGCTAATATTACGAAAAACGCTCTCTCGAAGCGTAACTAAGTATTCAACATAAAGAATAAGGGTTGTAAAAAGTGCATTTGAAACTGTATCCAGGTCTAGAATCCAAAAGGATATCATCAAAAATAATAATTAATGAAGGCGAAAAGGAATGAAAATATGAAAGGATGGATCATCATTCTTATGAACATAATGGATTAAGAAAAATCAACTAGTAACGGACTAAACAAATTGTCTGAAATGATAATAGGCAGCCATTTTACAGTAGCATTAAATGAGATGTGGATACTTTTGATCAATTTTTGAATACATGTTTTTGTACGAGGAAAAAATCTCTGCCCTATGGCTATATTTTATAATATGCTGGATAGTTCTACTTATAATGTAATTACTTCCTGGGCATCAGTAAATAGAAAATAGAATAAAAACAAATCAACGAAAAGATTATTTTCAGAGGAACTAATCAAATCATTAATTTCTTCATTCAAGCAAAACAACATCTCCTCAGAAACAAAAAGTCACGCGATCTAGTCAAAAGAATAAAAGGCATAATTTTTTTATAATCAACATCCAATATTAAATTACAATTGAGTAATAAACGTGCTCGATCCAGCTTCTGTCAATCAAGCAATAATATTAAAATAAATATATTTTTCAAGAATTGTAAAAAACATATCTGCAAGCAACATGTATTATATTATTATCTGAATTGTAAATAAAAAGGAGATAAAACTGAAAAAATATTCTAATTTATTCTTTTTTTATTTTGCACACATATGCTTCTTTTTATATATTCATTGCATTATTTTTCAAATATATCAAGCTAATTATGTTCAAACATATCTCATTTATCTCTAAACACAATATTGTTCCGAAAGCATGGAGAACTTAGGTTCTTTCAGTCTATTTATTGTTCGGGTCATACTGGCCCGAACGTTACATGTGAATAGTAAACTTGAGCAGTACAGCAGGGTTAAGTTAACAGGATATCATTTCATATCAGCAAATATTTGTAAGATGAATCAATAAAGGCAATAAAGTTAGTTAATATATTAGTACATGTACGCGTAAATAAATATCGGCTGCTCAAATGTCAAAACTGTCTATAACAATATTTTTTCTACTTCCCTACAATATCGTTATAAACAAGTATTACAGTATGGTTTAACCCTCTGACTACTAAGAGTTCCAAAATCTGAGTACAGTTGTATACGGAGGTTTGCTTACTAATTGATCTGTGGAATGGATTCGTCCGCCCCATTCCCCCTTTTCTCCCCACTACGGGTTGTGGGAGTTCTGAATGGCAGGCCTTTCATCTCTCCCCTAAGGGGCCCTTTATAATGACCACTCGCCCAACTGCCTTCTCACCCCTTTCGGAACAGCAACCGGCCCAAATCCGCCCCACTAGTATAGAGGTTGCATGGCCGGTTACGGCCGGCATAGGAGTCAGAGTGTTAAGCAATGATCAAAAACAGATTCTAACCTGACATCTAATTTTTTAGAGAAATCTGGCCTAAATTGAAAAACTCCACCGTTTTTAATGCATTGTCACATGCTTTTATTCATTATGTATTCTAATAATGAAATAACAGGGGACTAAAGTTTGGGTGCAATATTTTAAAATTGATTTATTAAATAAGTCACATTTGTTTTGGAAAAAGGTGGGAGATTAAACCCAAACCTCGCCTACAGGTAAAAATGCTTCATCTAAGAAACACTCTAGGAGTAAATGTACCAAAGATAAAGGAGAAACAGTAGATGAAACTAAAATATTTATTTATTAAAAAAGCATAATATGAAATGAGAAAAGTATTTACAAAGGTATTACTTACATTTTAGACAAGAGGAATTTAGGGTTTGTCACTTACTTAAATTGCATGGCAATTTACACCTCGTTCAAAGGTTTAGTTATAGCCATCGCCCATCGCCGCCGTGCTAACAGGGAAAAGTCCCCCTTAGCTGCCTAAGCTCACCAATCCTACCGCATGGCCGTTCTTATTGATTTCAAAAAGTCATCTCCTGAGGATTCAAACATTACCCTGGGTGTTTTAACGGAGAGTTTGCATCTACGCATCACGTGATTAGCACCGTGAGGAAACGAGTGATCATTATCTTCCGATATCTTTCCGCTTACACAACAATATTCAAATCAGCTTGTACGGCAAGTGAGAAAATATTATTAGGAAGGAATTAAACGTACGCTTTTAAGTTAGACGGGAAAAATACAATTCCTACGTTTATTTAAATATTGAAGTTAAATAGTAATAAGAATTACATACAGGAAGGAAATTTTCACTCACCAAAAACCCTTAGTTATAGCGTTCATAGTTGAAAAATTGATACATATTGAAAACGCTTCTATAAAAAAAGAAATAATTCATGGTAGAAAGATTTTTGGCTCAAGGGATATGATATTTAACTAATAAAAATATTTGGGTGATATATTCCGTAATATATTATTGCATTATATTACGGAACATATTCTACAAATGGAGATTTCCAGATCAAGAGTATGTAAATTTATGATTTAATCCATTCTTATTGCAGCTTAACTTCAAGATTTATGTTCGAAATTCCGGAAAGAACTGCATTTTCGAGTGATTTATTTTTATATAAAATTTCTGGAATATTTGCCAACTTTTCCCTCTCTACTTTTCTGAACGCTGAGAAATATCTATTTAATATCGAAATATTATGCATACTTCCATTTGCCTTCTATTTTTCTATCAATATATCCCTATTTTTTTATTTCAGCTCATATTTTCTTCTCTGGGTTTTTGTTTCGTTTTTGGAGAATCTATCTCAAAACGAATTAAATGGAATTGGTCAAAAAATTTATTACAAAGAAATTTCAGTTTAATTACAACACTTCAGTTTATTTCACTTTTCAACAAAAATTTTATGACGGTGAAAAATAATATTTCATTACGATATTCGGTAGTATTTTTTAAAATTATGTATTAAAATGATTAAAAGTGAGACGAATTTACCAATAGAAAACACTTAAATAAAAAGGATTAATCTATTACAATTCTTTATTCTCGTAAAGCCGTTGACGTTATCTAAACATCTAATAAAGTACAACACTTCAGTTTATTTCACTTTTCAACAAACATTTTATGATGGTGAAAAATAACCCTTCATTACGATTTCGGTAGTATTTTTTAAAAAATTATGTATTAAAATGATTAAGAGTGAGACGAATATACCAAAAGAAATTTCTTAAATGAAAAAGATTAATATCTTATAATTCTTTATTCTCGTAAAGTCGTTGAAGTTTAGCTAAACATTTAATAAAAATAGTAATGAGATAAAGAAAACTATGTTCTTTATTTTAGGACGCTCATATAATTGACAAAAGAATAATAATTTGATTCCAATTTCAAAAAGTAATTGCAAATGGATGGATAAGCAAATTTGATTGTTTAACGTTTTTTTAAGAGCTTCAGTTCAAAAACATTGGCAGTTAAAGTGACTGGGGCACTTATTTCTTTGCATTTTGGGATAAAACCTCCAAAATGGCAGCATTAAAATTATAATATTATTTTCAAATGCTGTCGCAGAAAGGCTTATTTTGGCATCTTTTTCTTTTCGTGTATCATCCAAAACTTTAGCTAAAACATATAACTTTTTCCAGAATTATTATCAAAAATAGCTTAGAAGGATAAACACGTATCATTATTTCATATTATTTTCTCGTATGTATACGAAGAAAGAGATACGCAAAGAGAAAGTATTGTAACCGTCAAAAAATTTAAACTCGAGATTTTGACGAATCTCCACGTTTTAGACCTCCGCGAGTCCGAAAAACACAATTTTGGAATTATGTCTGCCTGTGAAGACGATAAATCGAAAACTATTAGAGCTAAGAGGATGAAATTTGGTATGTGATCTTGGCACATCTTTTGTAGGTTTCGATCAAATTTTGGACAAATTCCGTCTACGGGAAATCTGTCTGTCTGTCTGTCCACTTTCATGTGAACACTATTACTCAAATACTTGAATAGCTAGATGGATAAAATTTGGTACACAGTAGGTCCGTATAAAAGTTTCGGCCAAATCCGTCAGAGGGTTGACTGTCTGTCTGTCTATATAATCGCAAACTTGTGAACACAATAACTCTTTAAGATATTGAATTGGATTTATGAAATTTGGTATGTCGCCTTCTAACCTTATTTGTAGATTTGTGTCCAATTTTCGTTTGAATCCGTTGAAAAAAGTTGTTGAAATTGCATATTTGGTTCAAAATGCACTTTGCGACTGTGTGTTGGCGAGCGTTTCGCTTATTTTACTCAAGTTAGTCTGGTTGGCTTTTGACCTTGGCGGTCTAAGAAGGAAATTATAGCGAGCCGGAAACACGCGCTCCGGAAACTATGGCAACACCCTAAAACGAAGCTTCGTTCTGACATTCTCCAGATGGACGCCTGTGATTAACCAGAGGTATGATGAAATTTTGTGTGATATCTGTAGTAAGGTTTCGTACTCAAATACGTTAAATAAAGTTGTGGTACGCACCTCAGCGCACGTAAATATTGCAAACATACGCAATTTTTTTGCAAAACATTAAGTTTTGGGGAATTCATAAATTTTATATGTTTCATTGTAAATCACCATTCATAATTTTTTCTCAAAATAACCAGGCTTTGGGTAAATACCCCAACAATATTTACCAACCCACTCGTTGTTTACGGACCCCACAATACTGGTCGCATGAGAGAAAGTTTCGGGGAGGCCACTCCCGCTGGTTTATTCACTATTCGACTGAAAAAATAAAAAAAATAAAATAGTTTAAAGTTTGGTTGGAATAAACATTGGATGTGGTGAAAATTAACAGGGGCATTTGTTAGCAAGCAACTCAAAAGTTGCCGATGTTTGATATTTAAGCACGATTCTTGTCGAAAGAACTTTAATTTGCGTTTTTACACAGATGCGAGTGACAGCATAAAAACTGCATTAGACTTGAGCAAGTTTCGGGCTTTTAATTAAGTTTGCTTCACTTTCACTTGAACTTAACTTTCTCTCCTTAATGAAAATCTTGTTAATTTAAACTGACAGTCAAAAAGTCTCCTTAGTTTGACTGTCTGAAAACAACTGAGAAACTCCAGCCAGATTAAATTTTCTTAAGATCTAACTAAAGAGTAATTTGCCTCACTTTTTGAAGATTTTAGAATTATAGAAATAAGAAATTGTAGGCTTGTTGAATTCATGTTGTCTTGGTATACAGGGTGTTCGAGAAAGATCTTTATTATTCTAAACATTAATAAAAAATACTTAAATACTTTTTACACTTTCTCCAATTCTGATCTTAACAAGTCCTTTAGTCGTAAAAGGAATACGTGGTCTGTACTCGATTTCCCACCAAAAGTCTTTTTTAATATTTCCTGTGTCTTTAAACTTCTGCATCCATGCATAATTTCACTTCAAATTTTGTGGACTTCTATAGAACATCAAGCGAAAGTTTTCGGTGATTTTGTTTCCTCTAAATCACAATGCACACTGCGCTTTCTCCTGAGAGAGGTTTTCGGTTCTTAAAACAACTACAAAGTAATTAGCGCCATCTACCTCACACTATTGATACCAGAAAGAAACTGTTAAATTTTTTCATTCTATTGCCGCAAACTGTATTCCATTTCATCTTTTAGTATTATTTTTTATTAAATTTTAAAACAATAAATATTTTTCTCGGGCATCCTGTACCACAGAGAGATGCATGCGAAAATTTTTACATGTAATTAGTTGTCGAAGATCATAAAATAAATTGCTCAGAATTTCTGGGAAATTATACAAGACATAAATGGAATTGTAGGCGGGAGGAAAATGCGTAACATGAGCGGTGTTCTGGTGCCATTCTGTTTCCACAAAAACTTTTACTAATAATATAAAAGACAAAATTTAGAATAACGTTAGGAATTTGCTCAGCCATTGTAAACGCTTACTCAAAAGATACAGGTACAGGAAAGGCAAAGCACAATTTTTTTCTCAGTGGCAGCGGGTTAAAAACAAAGAACGAAATGATTCCACAACTCAAATTAAGAGTTAAAAAATAAAATATTTTATTACTTTTGGTTTAATTTTTTCTTTAAAACTGAAAGTATTTTGAAGACCTATAAACATTATTTCTATGCGATTGAAAACTAAACTTGATTAAGTTTAATTTTTTTCTCAAAAATAAGAGGATTACTTCTATGGAATCCTGATTAATTAGATATGCTAATGGAAACTCCAAATACAATTTTTTGTTTGAATTGTTATTGCCGTTTTTCATGTCTAATTCAGTTTTTTCCAGAATTTTATTTGAAGAAAATTTGAACTAACTTAATTCTTAAGAAGTTTTCTACATTTTGAAAGATGAAGTAAAAAATAATTTATTAAAGAAACTAAAATATATTTTTATAAATAAAATGCAGACGAAAAATATTATCTTTTTTTATTTTGTTAAATAATGTTTTAAAATTTCTTCGTTCTCTGATTTTTGATGTTAAAAGAAGAGGAAAGGAAGCGGTATAGTGGATAAAAAATATTTTTCAATAATCTTTAATTTTTTTCCAAATAAATATTTGAAATTAAAAATTGATAGGAAAGTAATTTAAAATTTTTTTTTCACATTCAAATTCTATGTATTTATGATTCTAAAAGTTGATGAAAAGAACCAAAAAATCTAAAAGAAAAACAACGAAACATACGACAAGTCGGCAAAAAAACGAAAGTCAGAAAATAAATTCGTTCTTTTTACATATATATTCGGTAAACGTTGAAAAAAAAGAAACATTATCTCAAAATGAAATGTTAAATAAAAATAGAAGAATTTTATTTATTAAAAGAAAGGAATACAGGGTTATAGAAAATCAAAATTAAACAATATTTTAGGCTAAAATTTAATGAATGTTGACTTAATTAATGAATTCTAAGTATTTTAGAAGCAGTGTTTAAATAATATTTTCTACGACAAAAGGCTAGTCTGAGTACACGCAAAGTCTGAAATAAAATACACCATCTGTAACATATAGCGATATTATTAAGCAGAAATATTATAAACGACATGTTGAAGGAAAATTACTACGAAAACTTGATTTAAAAGAAGGAGCATATGATTCCGAATTTAACTTTTGAATCCTGAGGCGACTTGTTCATCTAGCTCCTTTAAAACCGGGCCTTTTTGGGAGTATACGACATGAATTGGACTCTCCCAACCTTAGTGGTCGTTTACCCTACCACCTTACCCCCTGATGTAACCTTCCCTTAAATCGCTCGGAAATGGGCTGTGGTTGGCAAAGATAATTGGACCCCCTACCGCGCTTATCTCCGAAGCGATCTCAGAACCTCACCTCCCCTCAAAGAAGCCAACCGCCTCAGACCGGCCTTCGTAGATGTTAAGGGAAAATTTTCAGACCGCCTTGCTCGATGTGAGAGGGGTAAAAAAATAATGAAAATAAAGGTGCAAATTGAACTATTCAAGAAAATGTGCAAGTTCTACTAACACAGCATTTTTATATTAAACAGTACTGAAACTGACTCACTGCAATACAAAATAAACGAAAATGAAACTAACCCATCCAGCAAATTCATGTTCAAATCTATTTAAGATTAGAAAAAAATTAATCAAACTGCCACCCGACCGCTGTGGCCTAGTGGTAAGGCATCGGTTTCGGAGTCAATAGGTTCCAGGTTTGAAACCCGATTCCACTGGAGATCCGCCGTTTATGGAGCCTTTTGCACGTTAAATCATGCGCAGTGGCCGAACCGCTGGTGTGGTGCGGAAGTTTAGAGAAGAGGTACCAGCTCAGGTGTCGTTCTCGTCATCTGACCGCGAATCAAAATTATGAAGTCTGTCCCAAAAGAGACCTCATGTTGCTTCAAAACGGGAAACTAATGCAGCTAAACTCAAACTACCATCCCACGTGTAAGACATTTCACCTCGAGGGGTCTAACGTTCACCGGCCCCACGTACATAGTGAATGGACCTTATGCATGTGACGTCACATCCTCCAACACGTGACCTGCCGGCGGCAGCCATTCGTCAGTCTTAAACAGCTGACTTAGAACTGCTTTTATTTCTGAGTCACTTATAGGCCGATCGTTTTGTTTATTCCTCCACAGCTGTTTTTCTATACTCTCGAACCCAAACGGTGCATAACATTGTAACTCTGAACCCACGATACATTTGTCCTGAAGCTGAGACTATCACCAGACCACAATCCCCTCTGGGAATAGTGCGATACCTGAACCTGAAATATATATTGTTCACTGAAATTTCAATATTCAAACACTTTTATTTAACTTTGCTTGTGTGTGTGTATGTGTGTTTCATAAATGTAAAGATAGAATTTTGTCATTGATTTTCACTATTTTTCAAATAAGCTAGAGAATTGTTGCGCATTTAAGTATTCTTCTGACAATTAGCTCTTTTAATTTCACAATTTTAGTATGAAATAATTCATTAAATTTTACTAAATTTTAATTTCTTACAAGTGGTGCCATCTGGTAGTTACTTTGAGAAAAATAAATAATACAAATTCCTTAATATTTATAGTAACGTATCATAAGATATATTAAGCTCTAAAGTGTTGAAAATAATTTAAAAGATGTTTCATGAAACACAATTTTATTTATTGTTTCATACACATTATTTGATTAACACACATTATCTTTACACTTTACTTATTTTATTTTTACTTAAATTTTTTTTATCAAAAATCTGTAAATCAAAAACTAAAAGTGTTAAGCCTGAAAACAGGTTGACAAAGAAATTAAGCTACAATGAATATCTCAAGAAATAAACCTATGCAGTCATTAATTAAAATATACTATGAATGTGTTTAAAATTTTAAATTATTTAAAGTATTTCCTTCCTTAATTTCTATATCGAGTACTCTTATAAAAGTGTATTTTTAAAACTTTCTTTTAAGTATTAATGTTTCAACTCCTTGGTATGCCTTGCTCAGATTTATACTGGGCAGCATAAATCATAAAATATAAAGCAAAGTGAAAATATTCAAACTAGTCAAAAGATTGAGACTGGTTCTAAATTGATTTGGTTCCGACTTATTGCTGTTAAAAAATAGGACCATAACGAAATTATTAATTATTTTTTGTATATTTCTGGGTAGAAGAAATTTTCACAGTACCCGCTTTATTCAGAACTTTTACAAAGTTATTATTTTAGCACTACTTATTATATTTTTCAATACAAATAGAGTTCACTCCCGATTATCCAGTTAATCACCGGGAGGGATTGCACGGACAATAGAAAAACACGGATAATCCGAAAACTCCTTTTTATTAAAGAAAAATCAACATCAGTACAAAAATATAAAAATTACTTACATTTGCATGCTGTATAACATCAAACTGGGAATTTTCCTTTTAACATTTACTGCTTAAAAAAAATCTGTAATGCGTCTTTGCTTCTGCTGTTTGTTCATCTCTTGCCTTATATCGACACCCATTTTACGAACCGCAGTAATGTCACCGTAATCAAATCCTCTTTGTCCCATATAATCTAACAAAGTTTCCACAGATTGTAGAGCAGCAGAATGAGAAATTGTATTTCCCTCATTTAGTACATCTTCTGCATCAGTACTAGCTGATTCTCCATTATCAAGTTTTTGAAGGACTTCTTATTTTTGTTTAACATCTAAAACATTTCGTTTTCGTTTCACACCGCTCATTTTTACCAGTAAAAAATGTCACGCTACTAACTGACGATAAACAAGACGTAAAAACTAAAGGAACACGTTCGAAAGTGAAAGAGGACGAAGAAGTTAAAGAATGACGTGACAGGGAGACGCGTGTTCGTACGAGAATGAGCTAGCAGGAAGTATATTATTCATTTCTCGGAAAATTAGAGGTTGAACTGGTAGAGATTGCACGTGGAGGAAGAAAATATATATATATTCTTTAGCCTCCGCCGTCACGG
>BGPR01004760.1:0-76668 GCA_013235015.1 Araneus ventricosus
AATAATCAAAATGGAAAAGAACTAGAATGGCGAACTCATCGGAAACCACACGCCATTTGTAGTTCTAAAATGTACGAATTTTCTGTAGAAAGATATGACGCAAGTCAAAATTTAATCCTTTCAGTGGCCTGAATCTGTCCAGCAACCAAATAAAGGAAAAAAGAAAAATTTTAACAAATTCCCTTAAAACAAAATCAATAGAGAGAAATGTAAATATTTACCCTCTTTCAAAATCAGAACCAAAAAGAAAGTGACTAGTGAAGTGAATAGTTTTTATTTAATTTAAATTTCAATTTATATTTAAATTAATTTTGCTATATTTTATCAATTATAACTGTTATATAAAGGCAAAGTTTTCTGTGTGCACAGGACTAAGGGTCATGGGTTCGGGACACAATTATACAGAAGATCTGTCATGTATTTGAGACTAATTCACACTTTATTTACCTTAGTAGGTCAATTGTTTCACACGGGTGTTGTCAGTGGCCTAGCTACAGGGGCCCATGAGTGGCAATTCGAAAGTGGCGGCATAATCAGACACGCTGGGAAACAGTTATATGATTAAGAGGAGCAGCAGCACTAACTGATTAATTGTGTACTTAAAAATGACAATTAATGTAATCAATTCGTATGTGTTGGTAAATTGCCGATATAAGAATAAGGGCTGGTGACCAGGAGCAGAATTATATCCAGTGTTCTGCAACATGACCTCAAACAGTTGGAAACGTTCTGCAGGCTGTTTGTCCAAATTTGGCGGACCACAGTAAAATGGAAAATAGATACTAATTAATCAGTATAATCTTTATTACTCATTAATGACAAAACATTATATTAAAATTAATTATTTAAAACCAAGGCATACATTCAGAATTTGCAATTCTGTCAATAACTTTTGAAGTCAGCTTTCAACGTACCGGTTTCGGATCTTCATCCGCAGTGACAACAGTCCCGATGAAGGAGAGTTATTTTTGCCATTGCTCCAGTCTCTGGAGGCTGCGTTGCTCGAAACGTGAAGAGAGAAGGCATGGCTTAAAGAGCGCCTCGCTTTGATTGTTCTCCAGAACATATCCTGGGTTTTTTTGGTGTGTGCACGTGTTTTTTTTTCTTCTTTTTTTATGGGTGAAATGTTCTGCAAAGACCGCTTATGTTCTGCGACGTACGTCGCACTTTTAAGCACTTTCTGCTTCCAGGGGCTGGTGGTGGACACACAACGTATCTGCTGAGATAGATCAAACGATAGATTACGTGACTATTAAAATGGGTTTTTTTTTACCGGATTTTATTATTGGTTTTTAAGGATTGTGCACTCTTTGTAACTTGTAAAGGAAGGGCGGCAAAATTACGCTGCTACGGCACTGGGTGTGGTGTGGAAGTTTGGAGTGTGGCATGCCTGCTAAGGAGTGGCCTCCTCTTGCATATGAGCAATGTTCAAAATTGGGAGGTTCTCTCCAATATAACCCTCATGTAGCTTTAGAAGTAGAAATTCGAATAAATAATCAAACTTATCTGCTTTTTATAAGATCATAATTAATAAAAGATCTCTCAGTTAAAATTTGATTGGAAAATCAAGTTTCATCTACAGATATAGTTCCTGCTTATAAAGTTTTGAACGCAGGTTCAATACTTGCAAACATTGATGTATTCATTGGTGCAGTAGTTGACAATAATAATATTCTTAAATATAATCACCTTATACATAATTTTGTTCGTTTTATAATGAAGATACAATATTATAGACCTTTTCTGAACGTGCTGGCAATCCCCATGATGGAAAATTTATAATTTTTTTGTTGTTGCATTTTTTTATGTACTTTGTGACACCATTCAATGAAACCAGCAAAGGTATTTATTTCTGTGCAAGTTATCATGGCTATAGTTTATTATGTTTCTTGTTTTGGAAATCAGAGCAGAAACATTCGAACTTCTATCATTGGAAATATAATTTTATAAATAATCATACTGTTCAGCAACGGATTCCGAAGCTAGCACTTTTAGACTATTTTATACCGGAAAGGGGTGTCAGGCAATGAGTCATATGAGCGCATTTCCGGAGTTCTTTTTTAGATCACGCTAAGTAAAATGTAAACATCTCCCCTTCCATTCTTCACTTTCCCCTATTTTGATGAAAATACCTCTGTCCGGCGCATGCGCAAAAGCGCGGAGGGTTTCGGAATTCGTTGCTGAACATTAAGTCAAGAGTAATTGGCGTCTAGGTCATGATATGATCCCCCCATTATCATCAGCGGCTTAGTTTGTCTAAACGGCGGCCGGGGAGTGTATTTTTTAACCCCCCCTTGTTGTATTTGATTTTAAAAAGCGACATACACACGTTAATGTTTTGTCACCATGTGTCCAGTAGTGTAGCGAGGGTAAAGGGCTCCCGGGGAATAATACGATTTTTGGGTAATCAAACAATAATTTTTTTTTATTTTAGTATTTGAGATTATAATGATTTTATTGCACTTTGTTGTACTTAACTCCGAGATGAACCAACGATTCATTTCAGAGTTACGAATCTTTGAAATTTTGAAAATTTCATAATATTTCAACAGATATAACTCAAGAACTATTTAACCTAGAGAGGTGAAATTTGTGTCATTTTGTTCGGTTTTCTGTATGGTGTTGCATAAAATATATAATATTTTATCTTAACTTGTTATTTTATAACTTCTCATTTTAAAAACAAGCTTTATTTTAAAAAATATATAAATCTTCAAAAAACTGAAAATCGAAATTTTTAAATTTTTGTAAACAAATATATTTTAACTTAACTTTAACAAAATTTATGCCAAATGTCATGATGGTACTCCTATGGCATCAAAGTAGAAAAATATTTTCATTATTGAGAATTCTGTAAAAAAAAGTATGTTATTGTATGAGCTGTTTCAGCCTGAAGGGTTACTTACAAGGAAATATTGCAAGGTGAATATATTTAAGAATATCCTATTTAATTACAAACTAAATGATAAGTTTTGCACCTTCTATATATAAGTTTTACAAAATGTTCTTCTAGAGTTTAAGATATATGTATAAATTATTACTAATATAATAGCCCAGATCCTCCGGTAACGCTCTGACGTCACCAACAATAAAACTCGCGCCATAGAACTGCGAGACGTTAAACAGCATTATTTCATTGTTAGAGAACCTAAATTTCAGTAATTTTAAATTTAAAAGAGTAATGTGTCCAATTTCAAATTTAATAGTCATGTGAAATAAATTTTCTATCGATTGATATAAAATTTATCTCCTATAATCAATAGTGCCCGAGAAATTTTAAATTATATTAATCCCATATTTCAAATTTTCCGTTTTAATAGAAAGTAGTAAATTACGTCCGAGGTCATGCGCGTGATATAGTTTGGATGCCAAATTGTATCTGAAATGCAATCGTGCGATGTTGTTTTCTTGCCAAGAATTAAATTAGCCACCAGTGACGTGAATCTACCATTCTTCTCAACCGCCGCCAGTTCCCGTTATTTTCCAGCTTACACGATAACTATAAACAAATCGCAGGAGCAAACTTTCGATCATGTTGAATTTACCTCCATGAGCCTGTCTTTCACATGGATAGCTCCATGTTGCACTTCAAGGTCTAGGATTCCCAATCACGATAAAATTTATACAAAGACATTCAAAGTACAAGAAAATTATTAAACAACGAAAAGTACTTCACACGGAATGTTGTTTACGAAGACGTTTTCTGAATAAAGAATTATTTAAATAATATGTAAATAAAAAAAATATTTCCTGTCATAAAACATATGGTTATTTTATTTGTTTTCAATTAATGTTAAACATTTCTCTCGCATATATATCTATTTAAACACGTCAAATTTGAAGGAAATCGAATGAAGAGGACTGCAACCGTGCTACCATGACGGGTGATTTCCTAGTCTGAATATAAAATCCAATGGCTTATGAAACTGTGTTGTAAAAGACTTTACTGTTTGAAATACTTGTTAACTTAAAACTAACTTCTAATGTTACCACAATGGAACGTTGTTTTAAATATTAGTACAGTTTTTGTTTTCTTATATGAAAAGGTCACTGCTGTGAACCAACTGTTAATGAATGTCGAATACGGCATCACCGCTTGGATTTTTACGCACTTCAATCCCGATTTATAAAGGATGCAGTTAATATCAATCCAGATGTATATTCAAATTAATTGTTTCTCTTTTAAGGGTAGCTGTGAAAGTATTTGTGAAGTCGAAATTCGACTCCATTATATCAAAACATGTTGCTGCTCTTATTTTGATTGCCGAAACTTTCTACTACATTGGTTTGACCGGCATGAATGAAAAATAATAGGATTTTTAATAGAAAAGACCACTTTTATACTCAAATAGCCCTTTAACAGCACATAATGTCTTTTTTTTATAGTAATTACCCAAATATTGGCAAAGAAAATATTTTCTTTCCTTTATGATATCAAAGGGATACTATCTTAAATTTGGCAATAAATGATATAATATATATTTTTTTTTCTAAAAGAAAATCAATATTCTGATTCTGAGTTTAAAAATTTAAATATATTTTAATAAATAAAATAAAAATCGTTTTTTAAATAAGTTGGTAGTGTTATATATTTTACTATCAGTACCCTCACGGCGTTGCCCGTGACATTCTGAATTTAATTTTTTTTTTTTTTAAAGCTTACAATCTTCAGGTTTAAACTTTGAAGCCACATTGTGTAAATAGCTCCTTGAGATCATATTTCATTTTTTTTTTCAGTTTCAGCGAAAGTACAAGCAAGATGAACGTGTAGAAACAAACAAATTAAAACCATGATTTGTCGGCGCGACGACAGCACGTGGTTCCTACGAAATGCATGCTGGGAATAGAACACCGCGACCTTGGTTAGGAAGAATCAAGGAGGAAAAAATGCAGCGAAAATATTTTAACACTTCTGAAAAAAATTAATTAATATTCAACCATAAATCATATTTTAACCGTTCTTGTTTCAAATCAGGGGGGAGTATTCCATTCATTACTTCAAAAAAAAAATGAAAGAGATAACTTTATTAGAACGGGGGATGCAGTAAATTTAAATACGAAAACAAAATTTTGTCGGCAAAACTGACTGTTTTTAAAAAAATTCTCAAAATTCAGTAAATTAAGTTTGAATCTCAAAAAAAATTTAATTAGAAAGAAATTTGTGTATTCTATTGAATGGTGCATTGATTGTTTTTTAACTATCTTTAGAAAAGATACTACAGCCATAAAGGTACCGAAAATGAACCAAAACAAACACAAAACATAAAAAAATATCTAGATTAAATTTTAAAATTCCGGCTTCGAGGTGCATTCAGTCACCATTACGACTACCTGTATGGCAAATTTCATGGCTCTAAGTGCGATAGATTCGTCTGGACATGGCACACACAGACACACACACAAACATTGCCTTTTATAAGTATAGATTAGTAATATAAGAAACTGAACAAAATGATACAAATATCAGCTCTCTAGATCAAATAGTTCTAGAGATTAAGCCGTTTAGAGATTATGAAATTTTCAAAATTCGTGACATTTCAAAAATTCATAACTTAGAAACAAATCATTCAAAAAATCTGGAAATTTTGTATTTTTTTATCTAGTGTACTATTGCTACATGTTAGTCAAAAATAAACAAAATCCAAAGGCATGAAGTTTTGACCATTGGTTGATTGGATGTGGAATTGCCCTTTTCTTGCCTCAATCTTCAGCAGTGGCTTGAGAAGCAAAAATGGTGCCCTGTGAATGTTATCATTTTTTTATACCCCTCATCATTTGTTTTCTTTAAAAAATGACATCAAAGCAGTAATGTTTTCTCTCCATGGCACCTCATGCAACTGGCACAAGGAGCCAAGAAGACAATGCTACATTTTGTAAATAATGTATAAACATTCAATGAATAGTCATTTACATATAAAATGCTTGTTATAACTTAAGTGCTAATAAAATTTTATTTCCTTCACCAGGTTATTTCAAAGATGCCCGGATGCAAAAGAAGACAAGATATTTCCTCAAAGAAAGCAAAACATTGTGATTAGATAATTATTCTTGACACAATTTCAGCTCATTTTTTAAAAAGAAAACCATCAGTGCAGAAGATACAGGATGGATATCAAGAGGAATGAAACACATTTGCTTAGTGATCTGTGTGTGGAAACAGTTGATACTGATAAAAATGTCGAAAATGTAAATGACAAGACTAACAAATGTTTCTCATGTGATATCTGTGATCAGAAATTTCTTCAGAAACGGCTTTTAAAAAAGCATTTTCATACCCATACGAAAGGAAAGCCATATTCTTGTGCTGTATGCAATAAAGAGTTTTCTCTGCCAAGTCATTTAAATGTGCATCATCGAACGCATACAAAAGAAAAGCCTTATTCTTGTAATGTATGTGGAAAAGGATTTTCTCAGAAAGGAAATTTCATTACACATTATCGTATTCATACAGATGAAAAGACATTTTCTTGCGATGTATGCAATAAAGTTTTTTCTCAAAAAAGTCATTTACATGAGCATTCTCTCACTCATACAAATGAAAAGTCCTTTTCGTGTGATGTATGTGGTAAAAAATTTTCTCGGAACTATGAATTAAAAGTGCATTATCGACGAATTCATACAAATGAAAAGCCTTATTCTTGTGATGTATGCCATAAAGATTATTTTGAGAAAAGCAAATTAAATGTACATTATCGAATACATACAAATGAAAAACACTATTCTTGTGATGTATGCCACAAAAATTTTTATCAGAAAAGTCATTTAAATGTGCATTTACAAACTCATTCAAACGAAAAGCCCTTTTCTTGTGATGTATGCCATAAAGATTTTTCTCGAAAAAACCATTTAAAAGTGCATTATCGAATTCATACAAATGAAAAGCCCTTTTCTTGTGATGTATGCCGTAAAGATTTTGCTCGTAAAAGTAATTTAAATGTGCATTTTCGAACTCATACGAATGAAAAGCCCTTTTCCTGTGTTAGTTAGTTTAAAAATACATCATAGAATCCATAAAAACAATGAATCGTGTTCTTCTGACTGCGGGTAGTAAAGAATTTTTTCGTAAGATTCATTTAAATAGACATTATGGAACTCCTACAAATGAAAAACACTATTCTAGTGATGTAGAAAAAAGAATTTCTCTACTGAGCAATTTATATATTCATCATTATATTCATATAAATGAAAAGCTGTATTCATTTGATATCTGTGTTATCGAATATTTGTGGAGAAGTAATTAAGATGTAAATTATCTCTAATTCATTGCAAATGAAAAAACCCTATTTTTATGGCATGTGTATTAAAGAATTTTTTCAAACGAATTTTTAATTAATATTTCCCTTCTCATACAGTTGGAATAATTGAATCTTGCGATGTGTGCTGAAAAGAATTTTCTCATGAAGGTCGTTTAACTGAGCAGCTCGAGATTAAAAAAAAAAAAAAATGTTACTCTTGTGATGTATGCAATCACGGATTTTCTTAGAAGTGCATTTCATTGCACATTGTCTAAATCTTACAAATAAAAAAGTCCTTTGTTGTGATGAATGCCGTGGAGAATTTCTTTCATTGCACATTGCCTAAATCTTAGAAATAAAAGTCCTTTGTTGTGATGAATGCCATGGAGAATTTTCTCAGAAAATTCCTTTCATTACACATTGTCTAAATCTTACAAATAAAAAGTCCTTTGTTGGAAAATTCCGTTCATTGCACATTGTCTAAATCTTACAAATAAAAAGTCTTTTGTTGTGATGAATGGTGTGGAGAATTTTCTCAGAAAATTCCTTTCATTGCACATTGCTTAAATCTTACAAATGATAAATTCATTCTTCTGATGTTTTCAGTTGAGGATTTTCTCTGCCGAAAGAAGCATAAAAAATGCAGATGTTTCATTCAATTAAAAATACGCTTAACAACGAGAAATCCCCTGTTTTTATAGAATGTAATACAAGTTGCAAATTCAATGTTTTCAGAGAGACTCGCGACAAAGTTCAAAGAAGACTTCTTTGAAAGTCGGAATATTAACTTGCAAATAACAGTTTTGTTACACATTTACAGTGCTGTTGAAAATTATTAGAACGGACTGTCAAAATTTCATCTTTCATTCATCATCAATATTAAAAACTTGATAATTTGCTATTTTGTTTTGGTTTTCTAGTACCTTATTTAATCCTGCATAAATGCATATAAGTTTTAGTTAGTTCACGAAATATCACTACTTCTTAGAAAAAATTATTGTTTTAAACAGTATATTCTAGCTGTTCAAAATTATTCGAACGATTGATGACGAAGGTGATATTTAAGTGAATACGAATTGGATTCGATTTTATTTTGGTAAATTTTAATAATTTTAACAGATTAATTTATTTGGTAAATTATTTTTTGGGTTTATGAAGCAGTCAAACCCATAGTGATGCTCAAGAGTTAAAAGATTTATTTTGATTCTACCCACCGCAACAATGAAGATCGAAAGGATGGGGTATCGCATGAAAACCAAGCAGAAAAGTATAAATTGTCGATGTTGGGTATCTACTATCTGTGTAAGTAGTCGGAGACGACAGGATTCATCAAAAACAAGAGAGGACGAGACTGAAAACAAGTACGAGAGAAGACTCTACGAATGTAAGATTTGCACAGAAATAGAACGATATATCATCAAGGCAGTAGCGGATTTCCGCACAGGCGTTGGAGGTGTCCCCGCCTCAAGATTCGGGTCTAAACTATGCGATAAACATCATAGGCTAACCAACGTCGAATTCTATGACATTGCAGCCTTGTTTATAGCAGTGTGCACAAACTACTTCTTCTCCCCTTACTTGTGTAAAATTTCGTCGTGACACTCTGGGGTCTGATAACCTTAGTAGGACCCTCTGGAGGTCTGATAACCTTGACGTGACCCCTCTGAGGTCTGATAACCTTAGTAGCGACCCTCTGGGTCTGAATAACCTTAGTAACGATGACCCTCTGGAGGTTCGATAATGTAGTATGTGACCTCTGGAGGTCCATGAATAACTATGTGACCTCTGAGCTCTGATAACCTTAGTAGCGACCCCTCTGGAGGTCTGATAACCTTAGTAGCGACCCCTCTGGAGGTCTGATAACCTTAGTCGCAACACCTCTGGAGGTCTGATAACCTTAGTCGCGACCCCTCTGGAGGTCTGATAACCTTGGTGGAGACCCCTCTGCGGGTCGCAACCACAATTTTTAAAGAAAAGCCTTATATTTTTTATTGTCAAATAAATTTCTTTGAAATTAGCGAACCACAAAAGTTTTCTCACGACCCCTTTGGGGGTCGCGACCCACGGTTTGCGCACCACTAGTTTATAGTATAATCCTCTCCTCACTGAAAAGTTTCTCCCTCTTTGCTTTAAAAAAATAATGAGTGAATGAAAACAGCCGAACGAAATGTTAGGGGGAATTAAGTCCTAGTGTGACTAATCTGTATCATTATTGATGAATTAATTTTTAGTCACACAGGAATGTGCTCTACAGAAAACGAGATATGCAGAAGACGACATTCCTTTGATGATACGTCCATTGTACCCAAGACGTGATGGTCTGTAAATTGATTTCACAGGTGTAGAACTGCTTAGGAAAAGTGGTAACTAACTGCTTAGGGTCCCCGCAACTTTTGGGGCCAGAAACTTTGTATTACTTTTTTTTCTTGCATTATTATCAAGGTAATTTAATTTAGTGCTTTCATTTAATTTTAAGAACCGAGTACTGTAATTGAATTTAAATTAAAATCAAGTATCGCTTAAATTTCAGGACGTCATTCTTAGGATTTTTTTGCTCCATGTTTTTAAATTCGTTTGCAGATTCAGTGTGGTCTAGTTTGTTTCGCAGTCAGCTGTCTGACTCAGCAGTCCTGACAAACTTTGTATTACAGTATTTAAGATTGTTAAAAAAAATTGTCGCTTTTTTACTATTTAAAAAATTACTTACTAAATTAAGATTTTGCATTTTTTTTGCAAGATACAAACACCAACTCTCCTGAATGTGACCCACAATTAAATATTTCGTTATTTCAATTTGTCTTAATATTTGTAACTTCAAAACAGCTTGTATAGAGATTAAATCAATTCTCAGAAATATTAAATTTTATGAAAGTTGAATATCTTGAATACCCTTATATACTTATAAATTAAATACATTACTTAGATTGCAGTTTGTCGATAACTATACGAAGATTCAAATTTTTAAAAAATCATTTGTAAGAAAACACTCATTATTTGACTTCTCTTAGAGTGCAACTAAAATTCATATCGCTGCAATGCATGTATCTTCCTGGATCTTAATGGTATTCAACTGGAATTTTTATATAAGCTTCCCTATATATCTGGCTTTGAAGTTATGAAAGAAAAATTAGGCTACGTTTTGCACATGCGCAGTAAAAATTATTAACTTCAAATACTCATATTTTCTCTAATATTCAAAGTTTTTATTCCAAATTTTTACACAATGCTTCTGTAACATGTTGCCACTTTTTCAGTAACTTTCGTACAATTTGGCTGAAAACTCTGTATGTTATAAGCAAAAAATTTGCTTGAAAATTTGAGATTTTTTAAGAAAACCTTTCTATAGTTTCTTGAATATTCGTGCTTTTTTTTTTACAAAAATGCATGTAAATGTTGCGCTTATCAAGCGAAATCATTGGAGAAAGTTGCAACTCATTATCAGTTTTCTGTAAAATGGGGTGAGTTCTAAATCATTTTCTACACCAATTTCTGGTCAGTCCCCTAAATGCCATCGTAACCGAATCTTCCCTGTAAAACTGTGAGATGAAGCCTCTTCTTTACATGGTCGAAGTTCTAAAAAAATCCTTTCAGCTTTTCGGAAGATATTTAAAAAAATGTACAAATTCAAAAGTATTCACATTATTCTGTCACCCACCTGTACTTTTGATTAGTTATATTATATTCGAAAGTCATTGCTTCATTCTACGATTCACATTTTCATTTTTAACAAGTTAACTTTTTAGAAAAAAGCAACGATTTTAATTATTTACTTTGCAGAGCTTAAACTAGATAACATATTTTTTTCAAAAATTATCTTAATTCATTTCAAAGTGCAGTTTTTTTTTTAAAAAAATTCGGGGGATAATTTTATTATTTCCATCTTTTTTTTTTTTGCCTGTATTGTTATTAGATTATACCATTCTGTCCTTCAGGACAAAAGAGTTTACACTGTTCATTCGAGCTCGAAATTCAGGAGAAATATATAATGGTTCTCAGTTTATGATAAAATTTATTATAGTTCATAAAAATAAGTTGGTGATTTATGAGCTCATTTCTCCATTTTAACTGAATAAGTTTCCTTTATTAAACGTAAGAAAAGAAAATATATTTATTAAAGACAATTTTGAAATGTTGCTCAAATTTTATATAAAATTTGAATGTTTGGACACTGTTATGTCCAACCCATCTAGATAGACCCCCAAACCGAAGCAAATCACTGCTACTTAAATATATTATCAAACGAAACACATCTCTGTTTGGAGTAAAAAGATAAAGGGATGCAAAGGTATTTTAATTTCTTTATCTATTTTATAGATACTGTAACAAAATTGTCTTGTGGGTGTAAATGAATGCAATCCAATAAGCAGGATTAAAAAAATAAAGCTCTTTATTTTACAAATATTCTAGCACAAGTATTAAAACAGCACTAGTAAAAATTCACAGCAGAGATTATCAATAAATCTCAACACAGCGCTCAGAGGTCTCTTATCAGCTCACCAACTCTTTTCTGATCAAAATCCAACTGACTCTTCTTGGCTTAAGAGCTTACTTTTATACTTTTTCAACAGGAAGTGACTTCATTTCGTAGGAAGTGACGTAATCTCCAGAAAGTTCATGAAGCCAGTAGAAATAGGTTGTCAGTTCTAGTTCATATGTAGAGGTCTTTCTAGCCAAGGTCCCCAATATTAGCATCTCAAGGAAACAACTTTATAGCTTTGTAACAATAGATGAAACATCATGCTGTATTTGAAATGTAGGCAGGCGTAATAATGCAGCAGTTCGTGGAACTAAAAAATCTTTTATTTAAAAATCGTCATTTTTATTGCTTAGATAGATGATTAGCATTTCGGATGATATTTAAGGTAAATCAGAGCCATCGCCATTGTTCTAAAGGTGCGCTCGGAGGCAGCACGTCTTTTGAAGTGTTTTACATGATTACAAAAGAGGAAGTTGCAACATCGCAGGGAGCTTAAATAGCGAGCTTAAACGGGGAATTTCTCGAAAGCTGGAAGACGGTTGAATCCCGACTTCTTACAGTTAAGGTGGCAGTTATTCTTATACTAGAGCTTCAGTTGAAATAATTTTACCAATTCAATTTTAAGAAGCGTTTTTAAAATTAGGAAAATGTTAAGTTATTACATACATATAATTAAGGTTGCCATACGTCCCGTATTTCACTACTCAGTCACATATTGCTATTTGTCCCGTTTTCTCCCTAAACTTTGCAGGGAAGAAATAGAACGTACTATTGCATATTTATAGGTAAGAAACATCGATATTTTGGCAACACTGAGATTATATTCAACCAGTTTGTATATCTAAAAGATTATTTAGAGAAAATAATACCAACCAAAACTGCGAAACAATTATGAAATTGAGTATGCAAGAGAAATGGCTGAAGGTTTTGCCGATACCAAGTATATTGATGAGAAGTCATGTCTAATAAAGCTATGCGAATACGTATTTTCCATTCCAGCCCACAATGCAAATGTGAAGAGAATATTTTGCCTAATATCAACTCTATGGTCGGCCTAAAGAAACTGGTTGTCAGCGGAGACAACTGAAGCAATTTTGATTTGTCATTATAATTTTAAAATGATTTGCACCCAATTTTATAATTATGTGAAAGAACAAAATAATATAATTAAGAAAGTAAAATCAACTTTAAAATATGACTGGGATTGCCTTGCATCTTTTTTATTATTCTACGTGTTCAATTTATTAGATTGCTTGAGCTTTATTGCTTTTTTATCAGAATAAAATAAACCATTATCTGCCCACTTTTTTCATGTTTTATTTATTTAGCACTTAAACGTCCCGTATCAATGCTTGGAAAATATGGCAACCCTACATATAACGTTATGAAAAATGACGTAACATATATACCTTGCGAGATTAAAGAATATTCTTCGTAAAAATGAGGGAAATAAATGTTAGAAATCAGATAAACAGCAAAGCAAGAATTAGCTTCAAATTGAATAACGAAGATAAAGATACAAACCTAGAATTAAAAGCATAAGTAGGTTATTTTACGTTACACATTTTTATCAGCAATAGATTTTTTTGGAGGGGGTCTCAAAATAATTTTGCGCCTCGGGCCTCATATTGTCAAAATCCGAAACTGCATCAAGAGAGATTATGAAAGACTTTAAAATTGAATGAGTAAGCTCAAACAGTTTGCCTTATAATCTAAAACTCAGGGTTGATAAGCTGTTTCCAAAGAAAAAGACCATACAATCTCAATACATCTCAAAACAAAACATAGCAATGCGCTTGGCCTTTGCAAAAGAGCATATTTTGAAGGCTTCACAATTCTGGTACAGTGTTTTATGGTCATACAAAAACAAATATGATCTTTTTGGATCAAAAAGACACAAAAGAACATGGGAACTATCGGGTGAGGCTCTTAAAATGATGAATATCCTACAGAGAGTAAGGATTGAATATCTAAGACAAAACAACAATAATAGAAGCAATTTATTTGCTACGCGCAAGTGCAGCAGCATCCAAGAAAAAATTGCGAAGTACAAAGATATAAACATGAATTAAGGGAAGTTTTAATTGTGAAAGAGGTAAAAATACAATAATATTAACAAACAACGAGTGAAAAAGAACGAGTAGGTACAAGAATCTGGCGGATGATGTCATCAGAAGCCTTCATCCATACAGATTCAAAAATAGAATAGGTTTTCTGTCGAGGAAAAACGACTTTTTCTTATTATTTTAACAAACAAATGCTGAAAGTGATTGTTATTCTCACCCAGGCTTTAATTCTGTTAGCATAAAAATTTTAATATATAAATTTATTTTTATTGATAATATTTATTAAGTTTATTCTCTGTCTCAGTTTTCCTATGTTTCTGTAAATTTTGTTCTATGAAAATTGTATGAATCTGAAAAGGGATTCTTTCTTCAAACTTTTTAAAAGTGTCTATAGCAAAAAATACACATAATATTTTTAAGAAATGGGCAGAAACAGGAGAGAATTATGTATAAAAACTTTCTTATTAAAAACACCGACATTATTAACTTGACTAACAACCTTCTCAAAAATAAACCGCTATCCCCAAATGGTATGAAAAAAAAATAAAAAAAAAGGCTACTCAAGAAGTTAATACGACTCTATCTTTCATTCGAAATAAAGAAATGTTTTTAACTACGAAGAAGTTTTATCATCTGAAATGAAGCATTGTGACAATGATTATTTTTTTAATTTAATACCCACACCAGTCCAGCCAACCCGTTATCTGTGTGATTTATCTATGAGGGTCCGATTAGTTAGAACCCATAGCCTCTTACAGTTAAGGGGTTGATTAGATATGCACACGCTTAATAATTATGAAATATCATGATTTCTTGCTTTTGTCTTAGACAAAGCACAATATCACATTAACAAAAATTACGCAAAGCAGTAGATTCTGTCGTTTCTATTATTAAGAAATAATTCTGTAAGCTATCAGTATATCAAGAACTGGAAATGCCGTATCGGGAAATAGTTTTAAAGAAATATTGACTTGAATGTTAGCAAAATCAATAAGAATCTAAGTTGCAATTTTTATCTAAAAATTTTATTTATAATTCAAAACAGAACGTCCAATAATGATTGCAATGAGATTCGGTTACTTTTAAAAGTTCATGAATGAGTCCCCTATAATAAGCTCACTAAGAAAGGAAAAAATCAAACCAAGTAACTGTCCGTCACATTGATGAAGAAGACATATCAAGTTGCCAATGTCGGCATGTAGCTTGGTTAGTTGTTTATCTATTGCAGAAGACCAGAATGAAAAATTCATTCGAAAGAGCTCTCTTCATCAAGATGGTGAACTAATGCTTGGATTTTAAGTCGGTAGTCTACTTTTATAGAGTTTCAAACCACTGCTCATTTACACAATCTTTTGGAATGTAACCAGACAACACTTGCGCATATTTTCTAAAAAATATCTAAATAATCAACTTCTTATACCGCTATTCTGAAACGATGCTTTATTGTTTTTACTTTCTGATATAAACTAATATGGATACTACAACCCCTATTTCTTCTTTTACTTACTGACAAGCTCTCCGTCTAATTTTCTGTTTTCATAAGCCTTAAAGAAATTATCCAAAACTCTCAGAAATTTGCAGCAAAATATTTAGACTTACCATTATGATCTATAGAATATATATGGTCTTTACCAATAGGCGGCAAATTGATATAATGATGGTCGATTTGATCGATATGAGCTATCATCCAACTCCATTTAATTTCTGTTTCATTAATGTAATTCTTAAAACGATGCTCAAAGCCATGTTGGACTGATACCATGTAATGAATTTGTTCATTTATATCACTTCTGTTCACTTGAAGCACTTCATTTATATCACTTATATCACTCTGTTATATCACTGTTCACTTGAAGCACTTCATTTATATCACTCTGTTATATCACTGTTCACTTGAAGAAGGCCCTTCTATAAAGAACCTTGACTATAGATAGTTCCATATTCATTTAGAAATTTCATATATTCTTCTGGTAATGGTTTTGTATGTTGACTATTTATACCTATATCTTTTCCTAAACGCTACATCCCTTTCCAAAAAGGTCTTGCTTATCTTCCAAGAAAAGAATTTACTATACTAAAACCAGTAGGATATGTTGTTAGTCCTTTTTGATACTCTTCGTCTAATTTCTGTTTTCATAAGCCTTAAAGTGTTGGACTGATACCATGTAATGAATTTGTTCATTTATATCACTTGAAGCAGGTCCAGTATAGGTAGAGTAAGCAGATAATACTAGTTGCTTTTATCTATATTAGCTATTATCCAACACCATTTTAATTCTCTTTCTGTAATGCCATCCTTGAAACAATGCTCAAAGCCACGTTGGACTAATACCATGTAATGAATTTGTTCATTTACATCACTTGAAGCAGGCCTTCTATACCGAATCCTTGACCATAGATAGTTCCATATTCATTTAGAAATTTAATATATTCTTCTGGTAATCAATTCTCGTGTATATTATTTACACATGTACGTTTTTGTAAACGATCAATTACGTTACATATTACGTCTTCACCTACACCACAGCCCTTCCCAAAAAGGTCTTTCTTACCTTCAAGAAAAGAATTTACTACACTAAGACTTGTAGGATCTGTTGTTAGTCCTTCTAGATACTCTTCGTCTAATTTTCTGTTTTCATAAGCCTTAGAACCTATCCAAAAACTCTAAGAACTTTTCAGCAAAATATTTAGACCTACCATTAAGATCTATGCAATATATAGGGTTCCCACTTATATCCATTACACCCCTCTTAACTTCTAAACGGTGACATCTTAGGCCATAAAGTTGGTGTCTAGGTATAGCAAAAAAGCTATACGCTACTCGATGAGACAACTTACAACGCCATCTATAGGCAAATTTTGGAATTAGCGCTCCTATCTCGAAAACGGTACAAGATAGGGAAAAAAAGTCAATTACAAAATTGTAGAGCGTCCTCTATTTAGTCCGAAAAGACACTTTGAGTGCAATAATGCTAAGAACTAAACGTGTAAAATGAGCATTTCTTTGCTCGCATTTTCGGAAATTTTGACGCCATATGACGCGAATAAAAGGATATAATGTTATTTTTCGGGAAAAAAATGACCCGATTATACTTTTTATTGTGGAAATAACTCAAACAGCAGGTGTATGGACCTTTCCGCCAACATTGCAGGACGTATTACTGTTGCTTGTGTTTGAGCACCAACTATATGCTAAAGCGTGTGCAAAGTGAAATTTAAATAAGGACTCAAATCTGTATTGTAGATGACGGAGAGCACTTTGAACACCGAAAATAAAGGTACATTGTGATAACTAATTGTTTTTTTTTCTCGTTTAAACCCGTTTGGAGACGACACAGTTTCGGAAATCGAGAACAAACAAATGTGCACTTTAAACGTTTATTTCTTCGTATTAATGTGTACAAGGTATCTTTTTGTACTAAATCGAAGACGCTCTGCAATTTTGTAATTGACCTTTTTCCGTATATTGTACTGTTTTCGAGATAGGACAGCTAATTTCAAAATTTGCCAATAGATGGCGTTGTAAGTTGTCTCGTCGAATAGCTTTTTTATTATACCTAGACACCAACTTTATGGCCTCAGCTGTCATCGTTTAGAAGTTAAGGGGGTTGTAACGGATATAAGTGGGAACCCTGTACATGGCCTTTATCAATAGGCGACAAATTGATACAATACTGGTCGCTTTGATCTATGTAAGCTATCATCCAACACCTTTTTATTTCATTAATGTCATTCTCAAAACGACACTCAAAGCCACGTTGGACTGATACCATGTAATGAATTTGTTCATTTATATCACTTGAAGCAGGCCCTTCTATACCGAATCCTTGACCATAGATAGTTCCATAATCATTTGGAAATTTCATATATTATTCTGATAATGGTTTTGTATGTTGGCTATTTATACCTATATCTTTTCCTAAACGCTCAATTACGTTAAGTATTGTGTCTTCGTCCGTACTACATCCCTTTCCGAAAAGGTCTTGCTTGTCTTCAAGAAAAGAATTTACTAAGATTAGTGTAGGATCTCTTGTTTCTACCATCATCTAATAAGCATCAGGAACTGGTAAGGGACTCGCAACTATGACATAAAGCAAGAAGAAGGAAGGAAAAGATGGCCAGTTTAAATGGCAAAATTAACAAAAACTGATAATTGAGCAGGAAAGAATTAGGACTACCAATGAAATAGTGAACTTTGAAATGTTATGGAACTAAAAATCTTTGAGACATTAAAAAAAAACCCTTTTGTTTCATCATGAATTTCAGATCAGTGAGAGAGCAAAAAATTTGAACTCATAGCAATGAATTTTATTTAACAATCTTGTAATTTTTTTCACTTAGAATATTTACAGTTTAAAAACAAAATTACACAATGTGAATATTTAATCTTTTGCATATCGCAAGATTTCTTGTCATACATAAGAGATTAAATATAGCTTAAAAACTTGATCTACAATAAAGAAGAACAAAACAGTATTTTGAAACTTGGCAAACATTATGGCTGAAATATAAAAACAAAACCATCAAAGCAAGTCTAACAATTCTTGATGTGTTAACTCGAAATTTGTAATTAATCATTCTTGATTATTTAAAATATTTTTTATTTAGAAACGTTATCCTGGGTTTATTTGAAAAAAAAACCAAGTACAAATTCATATTTTTGCTTCAAAAAAAAAAAAAAAAAATTATTTAATAAAAAAAAACAAACCAAAAATAAATTTTTTTTTTTTAAAAAAAAAAAAAAAAAACGCTTTAACAAATCATGATACGCCAAAAGTTAACTGCTTTTGTTTTATTATACATATACACAAAAAAAGGAGAAAAAATTAGTAGGTCAATTGAAAATTTGAATGAAATAAAAATTAATACTCTTTTTTGCAACCATTTGAGAAAGAGTAAAGCTACTATTTTCTCTGTAATTATTTACAGAGAAATTATACAGATTATTACAGATTTATTCTATAATTTTTTTAAATATAGCTATATTTCCCTGTTTTCCGATTTGTGCCAATTTTCCTTAAATTTTAACCATTACAATTACAACCTGATTTATTTTCACACCAGCATTCTCATCTTCATTATTCTTTCTATATAACTTATCAGCATTATTATTTAAACTTAAATTAAAATTTGAATATTAATATTACAGTTTAACTTCTTGCAAACAATTCCAGTTGAATGTCCCTCCACAATATTAATCTAGAATCAGAATTTTTAACTCCTTAACTACCATGGACATATTTATATGTCTTTACAAAATACCTTCTCTATAATTTATTGCAGGCCCGGCCCGAACAAAAGCGAGGCCTGGTGCAAAGTTGATTTGCGGGGCCGTGAAACAAATTTTGTACAATAAAATAAAAATTTATTGCATTTTGCTATTTATTGGATTTCACAATCTCATATAGTAAGAACCAAAAGAGCACAAGAAAATGATAAACTATTTTTGAATTTGAATATTTCGAAATGATAAATTATTTTCCAGACATGACACAGGCTAGGAACAAAAAAAGCTGAACTTCAAAAATAATGAATTGTTCCAAACATAAACACTGAGAAATAAAATAAGTATGATTAATTGAACAATAAAACGAATAAATTTTTACAAAAAGTGGTTGAGATTTAAAAAATATTGTGAAATTATATAAAAGAAAATTAAGAATGATAAAATCTGATGCCGAAAAAGCTGAAATCAGCGTTTTGGCGGAAATGTGTCATGTCTGAAAAAAAACAAGTGGAAGAAGTTCATAGCGTGGAATTGTTGGGAACTCAATATGTCAAGTAAAATAAAAATGTTTCAAAATAAAGTAACATCATCAGCTGCTGCTAACACTCATCCAACAATAAATGATGATCAAATACAACATATAAATACGAAAAGCCTTTATTCTTTCTATACAATATCAACTGCCATCAGTCCTTTACATGAAATTATGCTTTACCTTAACAATGCACAATAAGCAATAAATGATCTAAAATTGCATATAATGTTAATTTACAATGCAAAACATTGGACTGAGCTGTTGTACTTGATATTTATGATTAATAATCTTGAGACAGTCCAACAAAACGCCTGCGTCTTGGTTGAAACTCATTTTCACCAAAGGCTCGGCCCCGATCACCTTCTGAAAATGATCGCTGTCTATTTCTAAATGACTGGTCAGGAAAACGTTCTCTTCCTTGAGCTATAAGCAAGTAAAAGATATAAATATTCGTTTCAGACATTAAGTCATTACAATACTTAAATATATAACAACAAAATTACAGTGGCGTAGCTGCAACATGTACCACCCAGGACGAAATTGCAATATGCCTCCTTTCCTTTACAAGTTATAACCTCAAAATAGTAATAAAATCCAGGAAAAAAATATTTTATCAGTTACGTAATTCATCACCCTCAATGTCCGCAGATAGGTTGTGAAATTGCATTCCCACCATCAGTGTATCTTTCATATATCAGCAATTTACCGACAAAAGACGAAATAAACAAATCAATTGCATCATTTTATCATATGCATGATGATTGAGCTAGTGTTGCTGCTTTTCTTGGTCATAAAATTGTTTTTCAACATGTCTGATTTTGCTGCCCCCTCCGTCCCCTTTCAGTTACGCCACTGAAAATTTATATAACAAACTATTTTTTAAAAATAACTCAATATGATACCGTAGTACATAAAATTTTACAACATTATTTTCTCTGATTGCTTAATTTATGCTAAAAAAACTTTAACCGAGTTTAAAACTTATTTTCAAGATTTCTTTTTACAAACAATTTCTGTTAAATTTTATATAATTGCCCTTTAATTTCGAATTTATTTGTGATGCTGAAAAATCAATTCAAGATTAACAGAAGATGAATAATTACAGCTCAATGAAGTTTGATGACCGACTTAATTTCCAATTCTATGGTGGAAATTTAATACTTGCTATACAGCATATCAACTAAAATAAATGCTAAACCTTGCTGAATTTAAAGACTGATTTCTCACAGGCGTAGGATAACCACCAATTTTCATCCTCCCCATATAACTACAAACTTGAAATTCAACAAAATAGTTTCATACATCTTATACAAAATTGTTTCTGCATTTAAGATGAAGCATGCATTTAGTATTTTGATTAGATAATTCTAAGCAGATTTGCAATTAATTGAATGTTGAATCATCAATCTCATGAAAACAACAGTCTCATTCAGCATTAATGTATTTGGTGGATTCATAAAATTTTCAGAGCTTGGCATCATTATCTACTATACCTACCCTCTTCCTATCAACACTAGAAAAGTAACAATGCTGTTGAAACTCTTCAATGGAAACAAGGAGCATGAAACCTGCTCTAAGTTCAGCCCATTTTGAAAGTGTTATGTTTCATGAAAGGTAATATGGTTGCATACATCATGTCAAAAACAAAAGTCACTTATTGGACTAAGCTTGGCATACTTATCCCAGAAGCAGAAAAGGCTTAAAAGTGTGACGTATGTCGCAGAACAAACGAGATCTTTGCAGAACATCTCATCCTTGAAAAAAAAAACGTGCGCACACACACACAAACCCAACATGCGTGTTCTCCAGAACAATCAAAGCGAGGCGCTCTTTATGCCATGTCTTCTCTTTTCATTTTTCACACAACGTAGCCTCCAGAGATTGGAGCAATGGCAAAATAACTCTCCTTCATCATTTGGCTTACGAGAAAGCATGCCTTCATCACGGCTGACGTCACTGGGGATGAAGATCCAAAACAGGCACGTTGAAAGTTGACTTCAAAAGTCATTGATAGAATTGCAAATTTTGATTGTATGTCTTGGTTTTAAATAATTAATTCTAATATAATGTTTTGTTATTAATGAGTAATAAAGATTCTACTGGTTAATTAGTATTTTTATATCTATTTTGCATTTTACTGTGGTCCGCCAAATTTGGACAAACACTTACTGGACTTTATTTTCATAAATTGAACATTTCAACTATACAAAAAGTTGCCGATAAAGCAAATAATAAAAATAATTATAAATACAATTTGGTATGCGACTTTCTAAAATAAGTTCGCAATATGTGATTTCTGATTCAGTTTTACACAAGTTTTATAGATAATTTAATTTTTTAAAATTCGGATTCAATAGATAAAATTGCAATCAATTTTCATTTTGCAAAATCTGTCAGCACCGTTTGAACCCCCTCGGGCCGGCCCTGTATGAGGGTATAATGAAGGGCATGCCCACATCTTAGAATAGAGTTATTGTAAAAGTGCCAATAAAGGTGGATCATATAAAATCATGAGACAGTAGAAGATTTGTAGTACAATATTTCATCAGCATTTAAGAGGTTAATAAAGACAAAACATTCAACACAAATTTAAAAGACAATTATTTCATCAGCCAGTCAAAGGCAGCTCGCTTCGGCTCTTCATTTTCGTATTGGCGATAATTTTAACTGCAATTACGTTAATACTAAAGGCATTTAATTTTGTTAATGCTGATAAAAGCAGACACTTAATTGCTATTTTCTTAACACTGATAAAAGCAGAAATATAAATGTAATTTTGTTTATACTAATAAAAGCAGACATTTAATTGTAATTTTGTTAGTACTGATAAAAGCAAACATTTGTGTAAATAATTCACATTGAAAAGAGAGGGTGAGAGAGATAAGATCTTAATCCCATGTTCAGAGTTCCTTTTTTCTGTTTATTTCACTCTAATCGGATCTTTCTCTTTTTCTTGAAAGCAGGTTTTTCCCCCACGATTCTAGTAAAATGGTTGATGCCATAAAACTTTCAACTCTCGAGTATAGAATTTACTTCACATCTGTTCCACTGCATTTTTTATGTAACTTTATTAAGTTAATTTTTTTTTTTGTAAATACATTTAGAGAAATTCACTCTAATTAATATAGGTGTTCGATATTGCATGCATTGATTAGCTTAAGATTGCAAAAATAGCTTTGCAAGATAGTGTATTCATGGGGACAAAGAAAGTTCCTCCTCGATTGAGAAATTGCGATGTCTGGTGTTCCTGGAAGCAATACTATTTTCAAAATGAATGATGTTAGATAAACCTTTATAAAATGCGACGAAGAACATATATTATTTTTTGTGTGTGAAGGGGGGAAGCGAAGTCTAATTTCTGAACTATGCATTAGAATGTGACAGATTGCTCCTCTGTGGATTGGAATCCCCTCCAATACTTTTTGGGGTATAAACCAGTGTTTCCCAACCTTTTTTGTGCCTTTCTAAAATTCTTATGCCCCCTATGAACATCCCCGGGGCCATCGAGAGTACACTGATGAGTTGCTGCCGGATAAGTAAGCAGGAACTCTCTTCCCCTGGGGTGTAGAAATGGAGGAGCGCTGGATTCCTCCTCCAGTGATAGTACGCAACTCCTACAGGAGGGGTCGGGCCGTGCCCAGGTGATTGGCTACTACGACTCCAGCCTCAGTACTCGAAGCTATTGCGGCGGCTGTCATTCAGTTGTACCCGGACGCTAAGGCAAGGCGGGGTTATTCAGATTTTCTGGATATTCCCTCTATGTAGCATATTCATAATTTTTTATATTCGAAAATTGAATTGTTCCCTGAAGAAACTTAAATGATAGGTTTTTGGAAAAAATCATTAGGATATTTTTGAGCAATATATATATATACGGAAATTATTTAGCAAGTACCCAGATAGCAATTTTAGTTTGCAGCAAGCTTGGAACAAATTTGACACGACAAGAGCGCAAGCTTGCAACAAGTTTGAAACGGGTTAACGCAAGCTTCGAAGTCACCATGGGACGAACTTGCAGCATCAAACTCATTGCAAATTATAGCAAAAACAGAGTACGAACACAACCCAGATTAGAACTCGCGACCTACCGGTTCCGAAGATGACGCACTAACCACTCGGCCAGTTAAACTCTGAGAGGAGAAGATAGAGTTTGCTAATACATCATTTGATTCGTATACGATTTATTTTAAACTGTTTTCTTGATTTCATTAATTTTTTGAGTTGAGAATATGATTTGAAGTCAAAGAGACAGTGATTTTCGCTAATAACTACGTTTTGCTAATAGAATAAATTATGAAATTAGAGTTCAAAAGTAATTCCCTTAAAATGGGACAAAATGTATAAGTTTATTTTTCAACAAACATTGACTGTTTTTTCGGTTTAATTTTGTTTATAAACGTTAAAATTTCAACATTCAGAAAAAGGCGACATAGTTTTCTTTAAAGTGCGCGTGATTTAGTAAAAAGATGGAAAATGTTTCAATTTTTTTTTTATAAAAAAGTTAGTTTTTTTACAAATTATCATCGATTTATTGAATCAATAAAAAGGACGGTCTAGGAGATGCTATTAAAAATCAGATGTTATTTTTAAAACAGAGACAAAGATAATTATCTCTTTGTGCTACCTTTGCATCAAGCTTGTTTTACAAACTTACAGCAAGCTTGCATTGCAGGGAGGTGGCGCTATTCATCATGGCGAACTTGTGGCAAACGCGTTTTGCAAGCGAGGGTGGCGCTAGTTGTCACGGTGAACTTCCCACAAGTTTGCTTCAAGCTTGACGCGTCAAATTTGCTATGACAAGGTAATATCAAGTCAAAATCAAACTTGCTGCAAACCTGCATGCTATCTGGGTACATCATAAAGAGAAATGTGTCATTTCGATCTGACAATTACTAATTCAGCATGATCTGTCTCTCGGTAACGCTCTGACGTCACCAACAATAAAACTCTCGCCATAGCACTGCGAGACGTCAAACAGCATTACTTCATTGTTAGAGAAACTAAATTTCAGTAATTTTAAAAGAACAATGTTCTAATTTCAAATTTAATAGCTCTAGAATAGTGAAATAAAATTTTCTATCGATTGATGTCAAATTTATCTCGCAATCAATAGTTCCTAAGAATTCTAAATTCTATTAATCATATATTTCAAATTAATTTCCGTTTTTTAATAGAAAGCAGTAAATCCCGTCAGTGGTATATCATGCAGGTGATATAGTTTCGACACCATGATGCATCTGATTATTTATTGCATTCGTGATGATATAATTTGAAAATCTATCTCTTCTGAATTTCTATCTCTTTGAAAAATATTACGTAAAACTTTGGCTGAATTTTACTTCAAAGAAATTCTATAATCACGCAGTGGCCTTTAAATAACATCTAATCAAATACTAATATGACTTTTAATGCAACAACTTTTAGTTGATTAAAATCAGAATCAACAATATTTACTGCTAACGACATTTATTAATTTAAGTGCAACAAAAAATATAAAAGCACAAAGTTACTATTACAACTTTAAAAATAGAAAAATATTTACATGCTCATTTGAGCAACAGTAGCGTGAATGAGCCAGTGAGCGAAAGCAAAGAGAAGATCAAATTACAAATGCTTGCCACCGCTTTTATACATTCTTCTGGCGATCACGTGAGACAGATTTGCATATTCATTTGCATACAATGTGGCAGTTAGGACTCGGAATCATAAATATCGGAATCTCATGCTAATTAGATGATTGCATCTAAAAATAATTTAATCTTGCACAATACTAATACAGCACGAGACTATGAACTTTAATTTATTATTTATAATACTGATATGTTTATAGATTAAGAGAAATGTGTTTTATGATTAATAAAAACAATTTCTCGAGAATGAACAGAAGCGAACTACGCTTTTGTTTATGTAGGCGTTTATCACGTACATTTGAAAACTTTAGGTCAGAAAAAACCGAGAAAAGGTAAATGCAATATATTATGATTAATTTATCTTTTTCCTAACAAATTTGATAATATTTTTTGGTAACATTAAAATTTACACAAAGACATCTGAAATACAAGGAAAATTGTTAAACAACGAAAACTACTTCACATGCATTGTTGTTTACCAAGAGGTTTTTTGAATAAAGAAATATGTAAATAAAAAATATATATTTCCTGTCATAAAACGTATGTCTATTTTATTTGTTTTCAATCAATGTTAACCATTTCTCTCGCATATATATCTATTTAAACACGTCGAATTTGACGGGAAATCTCTCGAATGAAGAGGCAATTTGCACCCGTCATACCATGACGGGTGATTTCCTAGTTTATATATACTAGTTAAATCAGAGTAGACGGTTGCTTTTAAACTCTGGATGAGTCTATTTTCGAATTGCCCCCTTGGAAATTAAATTGCTCCCCCCTGTGGGGCCTGTGCCCCACGTTGGGAAACACAGGTATAGACCGTTCAGCCGCACATGCATACAACAGTCAGTAATCAGCGATAATGCAAAAATCATTTTCCATGGGATGCCAGCAAATGTCACTGGTTTGAGCCCAATCAACTGAAAAAGGCATACCAAGTCCAAAACAGGAGACGGCAACTGTAGTACAAATTTCATATAAGAAAAAAATACCTGCACTAAAATTTAAAACCGAGTTCCATTGTGGCAAAATTAGAAGTTAGTGTTAAATACACAAGTATTCCAAACAGTAACTGCCTTTTACAATATAGTTTCATAAGAAAATGAATCTCATATTCCAATACATTAGCTTAAGCTCTGGATTGGTTTGGTGGAGTTTACTGGTGCAAAAACCATTTTTGATTATGCTGTGCCAAACATATGGTCTTGGATAAAATCTCAGTATAGGAGTTCAGTTAAAGGAGTCTGTCATAAGTTATGACACATCAATTTGTAAAGTCTACAAAAAACTTGCAACATGGAGAAAGTGACATTAAAAACATGGTAAAAAAATCAGATCAAAAAGTTAAAACCAATCATTTTTAAAAAAGTAAAAAGTTGTGGTTGAGGATGTTTGTAAAGTTTGTCCTTAAGGGTGATACAGGATGAGTGGAAACAGCGGATGCATTGATGATTAAATTGTCGACATTCAATAAGAATAGAACATTTTGTAGAATTTATGGATAAAAGGTGTAAAACTTATCATTCATTTAGTTTGCAATTAAATAGGTTATTCTTAAAATTATCCACCATGGAAGTACCTACAGGCTTACATAGCTCATACAATAATATGCCTTATTTATAGAATTCACAAAAAAGAAAATATTTTTCTACTTTCATAACATAGGAATACCATCATGAAATTTGGCATAAATTTTGCCAAAATGAAGTTAAAATATATTTATTTATTTAAAAAATTAAAATTCCGATTTTGAGTTATTTGAAAATTTATATATTTTAAAAAATAAAGTTTGTTTTTTAAATAACTTGGTCAAATTATATATATTATTCAATCCCATAATAAACTGAACAAAATGACTCAAATTTCACCTCTCTAGGTTAAATAGTTCTTGAGTTACATCTGTTGAAATATTATAAAATTTTCAACACTGAAATGGATTAGTGAAAGGAATTGAAATTCCACTATTTTCATCTCGGAGCTAAGTACAAAGAATATGCAAAACAATCTTTATAATCTAAAACACTGACATACAAAATTATTTTTTAATGTTTGATTTTACGTGTGCTTTCAAGTGATTGATTACCCAAAAATCATATTCCCCGGGAGCAACTTACCAGAGCTACACGACTGGACACGTGGTGACAAAATATTAATGCGCGCATGTTACTTTTTAGAATCAAATATAATAAGGGGTTGCAAAAAATACCCCGCCCCGGACACCGTTTACACAAGGTAGGCCACTAATGATGACGGCGGGGCGAAAAAATCGTATTATGACCCAGGCTCTACATACTCTCATGACGCCACTGTCTTGACTTATGATTATTTATAAAATTATATTTCTAATAATACGAGTTCGAATTTTTTTACACTAATTTCCAAAACAAAAAGCATCATAATTAACTACAATGATAAAATTTTGATATAGTAAAAAAATAAATGTCATTGAATCACGACGTAAATATTGCAATGTGTGGAAACAAAGTCACTGACTTTTTCTGTATTCATCAATATGTAATGTTTCATTACTTTTGTAACATTAACGTAAAGACCTTTGCCTTCCAGCTTTCAGAAAGGGATTTTTTTTATTTGTAATATTTCGACAATGTGCAATGAAATTAACTTTGTGAGAAAATAAGCAAATGCATACATCACAAGAAAAACATTTACTTTATATTTCTGATCACGAGATGCTCAATTAAATGATCTTCACAAGAAAATTATTCTCATCACACATCGCAAAAGGAAATCATTTAATTTGTATGAGAAGAGAAAATTTAATTAAAAAATCATTTGAGAAAATTCTTTCCTGCACACAACATAAAAATTTATATGGATTAGAGATGATTCACATTAAATTACTATTCTACATCACCAGAACAGTGTTTTTCATTTGAAGGAGTTCTATAAAGTCCATTTAAAAAATGAGATAATTCATTTTTTTATGAGAAAATTCATTAATATGCACAATCAAAATATGCAAATTCATTAATGCAATAATAATATTCATTAATATGCAAATCATTGATTGTATGAATTCTATTATGTTTTTTCAAATTATCTTTATAAGAATAATTTTTACCACATACATCACAAGAAAAGGGCTTTTCATTTGTATGAGTTCGAAGATGAACATTTAAATTACTTTTGTGAGAAAAATTTTTATAGCATACATCACAAGAAAAGGGCTTTTCATTTGTATGAATACGATAATGTATAATGAAATTCCCTTTCTCAGAAAATCCTTTTCCACATATATCACAAGCATAAGGCTTTTCTTTTGTATGCATTTGATGGTGAACTTTTAAATGATTTTTCAGTAGAAATTTTTTATTGCACATAACACAAGAATATGGCCTTTCTTTCGAATGGCTATGAAAATGATTTTTTAAAAGCAGTTTGTTAAAAAATTTCTCACCACAGAGATCACATTCGAAATATCCCTTATTCTTGTCAATCACATTTTCTATATTTTTTTCATCATCAACTGTTTCCACATTCAGATCACTAATCAAATGTGTTTGATTAGTCTTGATATATGTCTCCATCCTTTATGTTGTTGATAGAGAAAACAGTGTTTTTCTTTTGAAAACTCGGCTGATGTAGTATCAAGGATATTTATCTAAAAAAAAGGTTTTGCTTTATTTGTAGAAGTACCTCTCCACCTGTGGCATCTAGACACTTAAGAAGTAACCTAGTGAAGAAAACGGAATTTTATTACCACTCGAATTATAACAAGAATTTTGTATGTAAATGACAAAAAAAACTAAAGTATAGTCATGATAAAGAATAGTGTATCTCATTATAAAGACTAAACTACATCCTTGCACAGAAATAAATACATTTAACTTCTTTCAATCAATTATGTCAACACAGTACATAAAAAATATGCAACAATGAAAAATTTATACATTTTTGTTCATGAAGATTGACAGCATGTTAAAAAAAGACTTATAAAATTGTATCTGCATTTTACAGAGAAGAAAATTATGCGGAAGGTGATTATAATTTAGGATATCATCATTGTGAGATAATGTACTGAACAAACTGTTATTTGCAAATGTTGTACCTGTGGACCAAACTTTATCGGCAGGAACCGTACCCTTCCATGATAAGTCCTCTTTCATTAGTTATAATGCTATATCAGCAAGGTAAGTTTTATTACCTTGATGAGATGACATGAAGTCTAAACATTACTGCATTTACGCCACTTTTAAAGAAAAAAATGATGAGATGTCTAAAACATATCATATCTAGGGTATCATTTTACATTTGTCAAGCCACTGATTGTGATTAGGGTAAATATATATATATATTATTCCCCGAGTGCCACTTATGTTCTCTACACAACTGGGCCGTGACGAAACATTGATGCACGTGTGTCACTTTTTAATTTCAAATACGATAAGAGAGGCAAAAAATACCATGCATCGGGCGCCATTTATACAAGCTAAGCCACTGATGATGACGGCGCTGGGGGAGGAATAATCATGTTATGATCCGGTCGCCACTTACCCCCCTGACACCACTGTCTTGACTTATGACTCTTTATAAAATTATGTTTGGAATGACACTAGTTTGAATGTTTTCACTCAGATTTTCAAAATTATAAAATATCACTGAAACTATTAAAGCTAGAAAAAAAAATAAAAGCATGCATTGTTTGGGAATTTTACGATCATTAATTTGTTGTATTTAATGTAATTTCAAAATCAAATCGTTTTCGAGATATTAAAAAACAAAATTAAAAAAAGGGGGATAAAATCCAAGATGGTTACAAATTTTAAAATCCATTATCTTGGAAATTATTAAAGCTAAAACAAAAATAAAAGCATGCGTTTGTAGGGAATTTTGCACTCTTTAATTTGCTGGCTACATGTAATTTGAAAACTCAACAGTTTTCGAGACATTCTGGAAAAAAATAAAAAAGGGGGATGAAATCCAAGATGGCGCCGTGAGCTTACCCCCCAGGAACGGGGACTTTTAGTATTATCAGAAGATATATTATTTTTTATCAGAAGCCCCTAACGAACATGTGTGCCAATTTTGAGAACTATATGATTTAATGTTTTTTTCAAACCCTTCGGTGACTGGACTAATAGCCGAAATTTCGGTCCCTCGGAAATTTGGCTCCCTGGCGAGGTGTTTACATGAACACGAATCGCATTCGTTTTTGACTGTCAATAAATGGCTGATTTTCATTGTTTGTCAACGGTGTTTCCTTCTATTTATTAAACAAGATCAGCGAATTGTTGCTTGCAATAAGAATTATCAAAATAAAAAAAAATTCCAGGTTTAGAATAAATTTCCCTGACTTTTCCCGGTCTCCCGAAATTCCCTGACTATTCCCGATCGGGTGGCCACCCTGGTGTGTAATACGATAAGATTTCAAATTTCAATACGATAAGAGTAAGACAATGAAAAATACAATACTTCGGGCGCCATTTACACAAGTTAAGCCGCTGATGATGATGACGGCGCGGGAGGGGGGGATAATCAAATTATGACCCGGTCGCCACTTACCCTCGTGACACCACTGTCTTGACTTATGACTCTTCATAAAATTATGTTTCGAATGACACTAGTTTGAATGCTTTCACTCAGATTTTCAAAATTAAAAAAATTATAATAATTAACTATAACCATGATAACTAGCACAGAGATAAATACCTTTATTGATTTCAATGAATAATGTCACACAGTGCATAAAAAATGCAATAAAAATCTTTATGAATGTTCCTTCATGGACGTTTAGAAAGGGTTTATAATATTGCATCTTTATTACACAAAGGACAAAATTATGTACAAGGTGATTACATTTAAGGATATTGTAATTGGCAGGTTCTATGTCAAAGAACAAATCGTTATTTGCAACTGTTGTACCCGAAGACAAAACTTTATACGCAAGAACAGTACCTGCAAGCTGAAACGTTATTTTCCAATCCAATTTCAGCTGCGAGATCTTTTATTAATTACTAGCAGTACACGCACGGCGTTGCCCGTGGAATCAGGACTCCAAAAAAATCGGTGGAAAAAAAATGCCCACAATGGCAGGAAAAAGTTTCGAAAAAAAATCAAAACAAAAAATACACATTATTGATATTCCCGCTTATTTTTCTTTGCGAATGACGTCACCTGCCGCGAAGAAGGTCATGTTGCAACAATGCCTTGTGGGATGGTCCGGAGAAGTTCTCACTGTTAAATCTTGCTACGAAAAAACTGTTTAAACCGACCAGGGAAAAATTAATTTTTAAAAAACGAAAAAAGATATTTTAACAGTTCTTGTTTTAAATCCAACATAAAAGTTCCATTTATAGGCTGAAAAAAAAATGAAAATTATAAAGATGTTAGAAAGTCAGATGCGATAATTTAAAGAACTCTTTTTTAAAAATTAGCATAAAAGTGACTATTTTTCAAAAATTTCTCAAAATTCAGTAAATTACATTAGACGTACGAAACAAACTTCATTAGAACGGAAGTCGTTTGTTCTTTCCGATGGTGTAACTGTTTTTTCCGTACATTTATTCGAAGCCATGCTATTGAGAAATGAGTGCGAAAAATCACCCCAAAAGACACAAAATATTAAATAAAAAAATTTCTATATTAAATTTCAAAATTCCGGCTTCGAGGTGCATTCAGTCACCATTACGAATACGTGTATGCTAAATTTCATGGCTGTAAGTGCGATAGATTCGTCTGGACATCGCAGACAAACAAACACACACAAACAAACATTGCCTTTTATAAGTATAGATGATCCTATACATTAAAGATAAGTTCAATTATTTGATTTTCTAATTCTAAAGCTACATGAAGGTTATATTGGAGAGTACCTCCCTGCATTGAACCTTGCTCATATGACAAGAGGAGACCATTCCTTACCAGGCACGTCACTCTCCAAACTTCCACACTACAACACTCAGTGGCGTAGCTGCATACTTTTGCCGCCCTTCCTTTACAAGTAACAAAGAGTGCACAATCCTTAAAACCAATACTAAAATCTGGTAAAAAACATTCTAAATCTTCTATCACACGGAGAGCTATTGTGCGCTGTTATCTTGAGCGTGAGCACAATGCCACTCAGAAAAAAGTTTGTAGCACGTGACCAGTCAGACAAGATGGCGGGAATCGTGGGCTGTATTCAACCGGCTTGAAAATGCACACGATACTGACAAAAAATCGCCAGCAGCGGAAATTCAAACCAATGGGGTGTGACTTTGACGGTGACGCAGTTCTTCCCCGATACCGAAATCCTGTCTGACCGGTTGTCTCAATGCGTCACGTGCTCAGGCATGAAAGTGCAAGCTGTTCAAAAAAGCTGAACTCTACGCGAATACAAAATTCACCACAAAATCGATATATATACAAACGCAAAGGCACAAGATGTTACTACTTAAAATACATATAGAAAAAGCAATTAAAAGTAGTATATATAAAATTTTACTTACTATTTTTTCACTATTTGAACAGAATTTTGATTTTTAAATACCATACAAGAGGTTCAAAGTGCCTTCTGTTTTCTCAAAGTTGAACAACAACAGATAGTATCATAACAAAATTGCATACTTTTTAAAAATGAAGCAGCTTATTTAAGGGAGGAAAAAAAAATGACAAAAGCGCCTAAGAATATGTATTATCATATGCAGTAGAAGTTCTTTGTAACGCATAACTTGGAACCAGAGGTTATGTGGTTTATAGATTTTTGTATACAGATCATTTTGCATACCTCTAAAATTACCTTAGTAAACATGGCCTATTATGCTTGCAACAAGTCATTAGATTACAATTTAAAATACAAATGATTTTGCGTCACAAAGATATACAATTTAATTATATTTAATTTTCAAAGAAATTAATATTTTAATAAATTAGCAACAAGTACATTAACACTACAGTTAAAATTGTTCTCTATTTGTTGAACTCTGAAAATAATCAAAAGAACTTGACATATTATACAATTTTATGTTTTGAGAATTTTGAAATATTGTGCATTGAATAAGTTCCTTTAGATACTGAAATTTTTTTGGTGCTGCTTCAACATCTATTCTAGAACAGCTGTTGTATTCTGTATTTAAAATATAGGAAATGATTTCTTCATCTCATGTATGTTAATAATTTTAGGTTTATGACCTGTTGTTAAAAATTCCAACATACAATCTTCATGCATGTATACTAACTTATTTTGAATAATGTTTGAGTTCAGCAACTTAAAGATTGTTTAATAATTGCTATACTTTCTTTAAAAAGCATTAAATTAAGGACATTGATATGAAATCTCTCAAGCTTAGAATGCTTGGTTATAAATGGTATCAGAGCAAAGCTGGCAATTTACAGTTCCACTTATTTCGATCTTCTTGATCGAATCTCCTACTTTTACTGCTATCTCTTCCACGTTCGTATCGCTACCTTTCGCCGGCAGTTTAATTTTCATCGATTTATTCAACCACTCGAATTTAAATTTATTTTTTTCGTTCGCATCTAGGGAACGAACTTTATGTTCATCGTTTAAGTTAATCTCCATTTTGGTTCTCGGTCACACTCACAAACGCTGATCTTCACAATTGGCGAACGTGAACGTAACACTAAACATACAACATCTCACGTGCGATCCGCCAAACACAAGACAAATGATAGTAGTAGTAGAAGTTCTTTGCATAACAACCGTTAGCATTCACCCCGTGATTCAACACCGGCGATAGCAGCTCACTGACGAACGATTTCAACAGCAAGGCGTGGCCTACTCGTAGAGCGGTCGTCATTCGGCTATACGGGAGAAGTTCCGCCTTCCTCCATTACGCTGTGTGCCAATCACTTGAGGTGATAGATACGGCGCGTAAACCCCAGAGAATGCATCTCTGTTTACTTTGTGACGGAGAAAAAATGGCGTTCGTTTCAGATTCAGACATACCTTCCCCCCCCACACACACATTTTTCGGTCACGATTTCTCGACGGTTTTGCATCGATCTCAGAAACAGCCTGAAAGACATTAAAAAAAAGCGGATTTCCGCTTAAAAGCGGAAGTCTTTCATGCCTGCGTGCTACAACCTTTTCTGCCGAGTGGCATTGTACTCATGCTCAAGATAACAGCGCACGACAGCTCTCCGTGTGTTAGCAGCTTTATAGTAACGTAATCTATCGTTTGATTGACACCCATGATCGCAGCAGATAAGTTTCAAAATTGAGAGTCCATCTTTTATTCTTACATCGGTAATTTACGGATAAGTTTTTTTTTTTTTAAAAGACGAATAGATTACATGAATTGCTATGTTATTATGTACACAGTTAATCAGCTAGTGCTGCTACTCTTCCGAGTCATAATTTTTTTTCCAGCAAATCAGAGCTTCCCACCCCTTTAGCTATACCACTGGCCACACCCATGTGAAAAATTTGACCTACTATAATAGATTCAGTGCCAATTCGACTGAAATACATGGCAGATGTTATATATATCTTTGACCTGTAGTCCTCTGTATACCCAGAAAAGGTTGAAAAATTTGACCCACTATGGTAGATGCAGTGTCAATTAGACTGAAATACATGGCAGATGTTATGAATATCTTTCCATGTTATGAATATCTATCCATCCACTCCATGGCATGTGGTCCTGTGTATAATCAGAAACTACCATGTCATAACTCTACTCGAATTATTTGAAACTACCATAGCTTTGGCAGAAGTAAAACATTTTTGAAACCAGTAAACATCATGCATCTGAACACGATTTTACACCGGAACGGGGTGTCAGGAAATGAGTCATATCAGCGCATTTCCGGAGTTCTTTGTTAGATCATGCTCAGTAAAATGTAAACATCACCCTTCCATTCTTCACTCTCCCCTATTGTCATGAAAATAACTCCACCTGGTGCATGCGCAAAAGCGCGGAGAGTTTCCGAATTCGCTGCTAAACAATAGGCTCAATCAGCAAAATCACTTATTTGAACATGTTTTATTTTATCGCCAGTTTCTTCTCTAAATCTTCGAATCAGTAATATTTGGCTACTTTAGCTTTCGAAGTTTTTCGGCTGCAAACCAGTAAACTCATTTCTAGCCGGATAAACGATTGATACATTCATATCCTGATTTTTCTGCTTCATTGAGAAATAACATTCACCAAATCATAAAAGATAAATTTGCTGAAATTAAAGCAGGAAAAATAAATTTATATGAATATTTATATTATAAGTTACATTAATGCGTTATATGTTAAGTATTACTGTTCAGATATGAATTACTACTCTACATATTTCATTCCTGTATTAAAGTTAACGATTATCTTTATTACATCTATTTTTCATTTATTGCTGGACCCTCTCCAAATTTGTGTCTGGGGCATCTAAATGGATAGTCAATTTTGATCCAGGAATGAGGACACAGGGAAGAAAGGCTCTCATTTTTTTAGGCAATGTCACCTGCCATGCAAACGGAGCTATTTAAAACTGGACGTTCACGATCATTCCACACTGTCCACCTATCGTTCAGCAATTCACACCATTCCAATTTGTAGCCCATCCATTTAGTCATGCTATTCACGTGCTAAGCAGAAACCGCTAAACCATCACCTAAGGACATTCTGATTTCCTAGGGCTACTGTACCTACTACTCATCCCCGCTTTCAAAATGGGACTCCCAGTTGTTTTCTGGTTTTCACAAAACAGCTTCAGTCCTCTTCCCCTAATGTATCTACAACGGTCGCAATTCAGTTTCATGGCCAAAACTCAAAGAGGATTTCAACAGAGGTTGAAAATTCATAATTGTGACCACAATAGTCCAATTCTCATCGCATTTTCGCACTGGAGACATGTTTGAGAAAGGTGCCATTGAATTTTCGAGGAGTGCAGTGATCGTGAATGTCCAGTTTAACACAAGAGAATTGCTTGTTCCCCCCAGAAATACGTCCTTAAAATTTCAGCCGAGATGCTCAATTAAATGACCTGCATAAGAAAATTCTTTTCATCACACATCGAAAAAGGAAATCATTTCATTTCTATGAGAAGGAAAAAACTTAATTAAAAAATCGTTTGAGAAATTCTTTACTGCACACACCATAAAAATTTATATGCATTAGAGATTTTTTTATTTGTATGGATTAGAGATGATTTACAATTAAATTATTATTCCAGAAATATTCTTTAACACACAAAAATCAAACGATAATGTTTTTTCATTTATATAAGCACAATGATTAATATTTAAATTCAAAAATCTTGTTCTTCACCACAACAACTGTGCTTTTCATTTGAAGGAGTTCTAAAAAGTCCAATTAAAAAAGGAAAAAATTCATTAATACGCACAATCAGAACATTAGGATACATTGATTGTATGGATTCTATTATGTTTTCTCAAACTATCTTTATATGAATAATTTTTACCACACACATCACATGAAAAGGCCTTTTCATTTGTATGAGTTTGAAGATGCACATTTAAATAACTTTTAAGGTAAAACTTTTTATGGCATATATCACAAGAAAAGGGCTTTTCATTTGTATGAGTTCGAAGATGCACATTTAAATTATTTTTCTGAGAAAAAATTTTAAGGCATACATCACAAGCAAAGGGCTTTTCATTTGTATGAATACGATAATGCACATTTTTCTCATATTTCAGAGAAAATCCTTTCCCACATACATCACAAGAAAAGGGCTTTTCATTTGCATGAGTTCGAAGATGCACATTTAAATTACCTTTCCAAGAAAACTTTTTATGACATACATCACAAGAAAAGGGCTTTTCATTTGTATGAGTTCGAAGATGCACATTTAAATTAAATTTCCAAGAAAACTTTTTATGGCATAGCGCCTTGACCGAAAGGGCTTTCATTTAACTGAGTTCGATGTAGCATCATTAAATTACTTTTCAGAAAAATTTTAAGGCGTATCCCACTACAAGCAAAGGGCTTTCATTGCTGTATGAATACGATAGATGCAATTGTAAATCCCACTTTCATGAGGAAAAATCCTTTCCCACATACACATCACAGAAAGGGCTTCTTCATTCTGTATGACAACGATGTCTTGTAGATACGATGCCGTCTAAGAAAATTCTGCACATACATCACAGAAAGGGGCTTTTTCATGACATGAAAGTTTGAAGATGCACATGTACAATTAATACTTTCCAGAAAATGTTTATGGCATACATCACAAGGAAAAGAAAGGACTTTTCACTCGTCATGAATGATAATGTGTGCAGTGAATGTCTTTCTGAAAATCCTTTTTCACCTTATATCATGCAGAATAAGCTTTCTTTTATAATTCGATGGTACATAATAAAACCTCTTTAGAAATTTTATTGCACTGTCACATAATTGCTTTTTCTTTCTGAGACCATTCGAAAGGATTTTAAAGCAGTTTCTTAAAAAAAATTATACCAAGATATCAACATCTGAAATGATTCTTATTCTTGTCAATCGCATTTCTATATTTTATCATTATCAACTGTCATTCCCTTTTGATCACTAATCAAATGTGTTTCATTTGTCTTGATATAAATCTCATCTTTTTGTTGTGATAAAATAAAGCAGTATGTTTTCTTTTGAGAACTCAGCTGAAGTAGTATCAAAGATATTTATGGAATAAAAAGGTTTTGCTTTATTTGTAGAAGTACCTCTCCATCTGTGGCATCTAGACACTTAAGAAGTAACCTAGTGAAGAAAACGTTATTTTATTACCACTCGAGTTATAACAAGAACTTTGTATGTAAATGACAAAAAAACTAAAAGTATAGCCATGATACAGAATAGTGTATCTAATTATAAAGACTAAACTACATCCTTGCACAGAAATAAATATATTTAACTGGTTTCAATGAATTATGTCAACACAGTACATAAAAAACATGCAACCATGAAAAATTTATACATTTTTCTTCATGAAGATCGACAGCATGTTAAAAAAGACTTATAAAACTGTATCTGCATTTTACAGAGAAGAAAATTATGCGGAAGGTGATTATGATTAAGGATATCATTATTGTGAGGTACTGTACTGAACAAACCGTTATTTGCAAATACTGTACCTGTGGACAAAACTTTATTAGCAGGGACTGTACCTTCTGTGGAAAAGAAAGTTGCCAATGAAATTTTAGCTGAGAAGTGTTCTTTCTTTAGTTATAATACTATATAATCAAGGTAAGTTTTATTACCTTGATGAGATGACACGGAGTCAAAACATTACTGCATTTATGCCACTTTTTAAAGAAAATATTACGAGATGTCTAAAAGATATATCTAGTCAAGCCACTAACGATGATTGGGGTAAAATATATATATATATTATTCCCCAAGTGCCACTTACGTTTGCTTACACAACTGGCCATGTGACGAAACGTTGATGCGCGTGTGTCAGCTTTTAATTTCAAATACGATACGAGAGGTAAAAAAATATCATGCCTCGGGCGCCATTTACACAAGCTAAGCCGAAGATGATGGCGCGGGGGTGGAATAATCATATTATGACCCGGTCTCCACTTACTCTTGTGACACCACTGTCTTGACTTATGACTCTTTATAAAATCATGTTTCCAATGATACTAGCTTGAATGTTTTCACTCAGATTTCCAAAATTAAAAAAAAATTATAATAATTAACTATAACCATGATAACTTGCACAAAGATAAATACCTTTATTGATTTCATTGAATAATGTCACACAGTGCATAAAAAAAGTGCAATAAAAATCATTATGAATGTTCCTTCATGGAGATTGCCAGTACGTTTAGAAAAGGTTTATAATATTGTACTTTTATTACACAAAGGACATAATTATGTACAAGGTGATTACATTTAAGGATATTATAATTGGCAGGTTCTGTACCAAAGAACGAATCGTTATTTGCAACTATTGTACCCGAGGACAAAACTTTATGCGCAGGAACTGTACCTGCAAGACAAAACGTTATTTTCCAATCCAATTTTAGCTACGAGATCTTTTATTAATTATGATCCCATATATTAAAGATAAGTTCAATTATTTGATTTTCTACTTCTAAAGCTACATAAAGGTTATATTGGATAGAACCTCCCTACATTGAACCTTGCTCACATGACAAGAGGAGACCACTCCTTACCAGGCATGCCACTCTCAAAACTTCCACACTACAACACTCAGTGGGGTAGCTGCGTACTTTTGCCGCCCATCCTTTACAAGTATCAAAGAGTGCACAATCCTTAAAAACCAATAATAAAATCCGGTTAAAAAAACATTCTAATAGTAACGTAATCTATCGTTTGACAACCTTGATCGCAGCAGATAATTTGCGAAATCGAGCATCCATCACTTGCCTTTATTCTTATATCGGCAATTTACCAATACATTTTTTTAAAAAAGATGAATAGATTACAGTAAATTCTCGATTATCCGGCATTCAAGTATGCGGAAAGCTCAACTAACTGGAAAAATTAGAAAATGACTTTTTCTAAAAATCTTACACCCGCCCCATTCACGCTGACAATTTATTTCTGGAATGCAATGTCCGCTCCGCACGGAAGGGTGTAGAAGGAAAAAAAAGCAATATACAGTTGATGTACACAGACTTGTTTATGGAGGGGGGCGCGCCCCCTCAAAAGCAAAAGTGAGAACCAAAAAAAAAGTTCATAATCTTTCATCGAAAAACGAGACTTAAAAATGAAATCGACAACCAAAAAAAAGTTAAGGGACAGAATCGGTTAAAAAAAAAAGCTCATGGGGGGAGGGGGGTGTACTCCAGATTGGTGAGTCTCTCTTTTCCTTTATTTATTTACTCTCCGATAGAGGCAGATGTTGATTCCGATTACGTAATATCACGTGCCGGACAATTGGAGGCGCGCGTATTGCGCAATAACCCTTGAGATTTTTTAATAGATAATTAGGTTTTATATTCAATCTGGGATTTGTTTATGATCACTTAAAAGTTTTATTATGCTTGCTGAGTAGAATATTTTTCAGTTTCGTCCGGTACTTTTATATGTTCATATATTTTTACAATCTATATATTTACGGTAAAAATTCGGCTACAGATTATACTTTTTTTATCATCAATGTTAAATTAAAATCTTCATAATATACTTTGTAAATAAATGTTATGGAAGATAAATTAGTATTCTTAAAAATTATATTTAATGCACATTTGAAAATGACAAAAACAAATTATTTGGCTGAAAAAATCTGAAACAAAGGCTAAACCCCCCCCCCCATTTTTCCCATCACACTCAACTATCCGGACTTTTCAGGTATCCGGAAATCGGCGTTGCCCGAGCATGCTGGTTAGTTAAGCTTTTACTGTACATGAATTGCCATGTTATTATGCACACAGTTAATCAGCTAGTGCTGCTACTCTTTTGAGTCATAAATTTTTTTCCCGACAAATCCAATTTTTCCACCCCTTTAGCTATGCAACTGACTACACCCATGTGAAAAACTTGACCTACTATGGTAGATTACAATTTGGAAAACAATGGCAAATTAAACTGGCATTTTTCTATAGTAATGAGTGAATTGAATAAAAAGAAAGACACCATTCAAATATTACAAAACTTTATTGAAGCAAAGAGTTTTTGCAAGAATTCTTTTTAAAACTTTAGTTATAAGTGTAGGCAACAGAAATCTTGTATAAAAATGTATACTGATTTTCGCAAGAAAATTCCTTAATGCATATGTAATAACATAATATAATGTAATAACATAAAGTATTATATAACATGTTTCTACGATTGCTATTACTAGCTATATATATAATAGGGATTTAACGAAGTGATTTGGCCGAATATTCCCTAAATACCAAATATTCAGCAGCCAAATAACCATTTTTTAAAAGCATTCCACTATTGATTGTAAATAAAATATTTCTTAAATTTTAAACAAAAAATTAAAGATTAATAAAAATCATTATCTATACATTAAAAAAAATGTTAATAACTTGATACATTTTTGTAATATTTTAAAATATCATAATTCTGACAATAGAAACCCTCTTCATAGAAATATGAGTCATCATTACAGAATATGACAATGACAAACACAGAAGAAAATTAAGTGGATTTTATTACAAGAGTGGATAATTATTACAAGTAAATTGTTATTTTGATAAAGAACTTGTAATAGCAGGGACGGATTGTCCACATAATTGGTGGGGGAAAAAATGTTAAAAATTGTCCAAGATTTGGAAATTAAGCAAGAAAATACTTTCAGCTCCTACAAGCCCAATAGTGAACACTATTTTCTGTAGATAATATATAAGAAACCGAACGGAACATATTATTTTCTGAAAATGCTGAGAATTTATTATTCGTGCATCATAACTTCAGGCTTTACAATGATATGTAACATTATTTAAATACACCAAATTTACTTATTTTAGGAGATTTTTTTGCTAATAAATGTACCGAAATGCAATTCAGCACAATATTATTTTTTAAATATATATAAAAGAACATTTTTTAAAAAAACTATAATCTTGAAATTATTCGGCCGAATATCTGTTTAGTATTCGGCAAAAGGGACGCATACCAAATATTCGTTACATCCCTAACATATAAAACGCTAATGCATGTGGCACAGAAAAGAAGTTAATTTCTCTTTTGCCGATGGCAACGATCGGTTTGTTTGTAAAACAAAAGTGGTAGCCTAAAGAAAAGTTCTCATTAAAATATGAGTTTAAGATGAAGAATTCAGAATATTTTTAACAATAAAATGAAACTTTAGTTGAAATTATTCAAAAAAGGTGTTAGAAATGAAGCAGACGGGCTAAGGCAAACCAGAGAACGTTTAGACCAACATTAAAATAGTTTAAGTCAGCGAAGTTCAGGGATGAGATTGGCAAAAAAGCAAAAAGACTGAAATCATACGCGAGCAAAACATTTGTACCATAATTTATACGCGAAAGAAGTAAAACAGCAAAACACGCATCATGAAAATATTACACTATAATAATTACTAACTTAATTATTTATAATTCAGTATGTATAAATAAGGAAAAGAATATTAAATTATTATTAAATCATTCACATTAAAATTTAACAAAGAAGTTTAACACATCATCAGGTGCATCAGAAAATACAAAAATTAGACATTAAAACTTATTTACCACCTGTACATCACTGAAATTCAACATACACCCAACAGAAGTCCGAGAAGAATTGTATTTAATAGCCTTTTGATAAAAGTTAGCTCAAAAAACAAATAAAAGTAAGGACAAATAAATTTCTTTTGCTTCATGTAATTGTATAAAGTGTATTAGCTCTTTATAAGTTATAATAATGTATCATATACTGATTTCTGTTTTATTTCTTTTATTTTTATAAATTTTTGCAAAAGTAACAACACAATGATTTTGCACCTTATAAAGCAAGAGGGGTCGAGATATTGTACAGTTACAATGACAGATTCATTTAGCATTATTGTTATTTGAAACATTTCCTTAATTGTTAAAGAAATGGTTTTCTTTCGTTTTTTTTTTATATTTGTATGGCTTTTGTTGGTAACAGATCTCCATTAACACGCTTCACCCCTTGTTTTGGAGGGCTCCTATCATTGACAGATTTTTCTTCAATAAAGGATGTGTTTGCATCCTCTCCAAGTTTATTTTCAGTAGAGGCTAAAGTTTTTGCACAGTCTTCATTAGTATCTCTGTTTAATTACTGGCATAGTTGTCGGGACTACACTATCTCTAGAATGCCTAGGTAAATCATGTTTTATTTTTTTATTTATGTCTTATTCTCTGCTTTTTTGTTGCATTTGCACATAGCTTTTTAGCTGCCTCTTTTGACAGAAGTTTCTTTTTTTATGTAGTTTATTTGTTTTTGTTCCATTTTTTTATTTCTTCATCTTGGTATGCCCTACAAGATGACCATAAGTTTCCAACTAATTTTTTTTTTAATATGTTCATGCAAAAAAAAAATTGCAATATGCCACAGAGGTTTTGTTTTCTGCAAAAAGGTGGTATTTAATACTTTGAATGGCACTGAATGTTGGAATGTTCATCCTTGTACAGCTTGCCGAATGAATGTTGAAAATGAATGAGCTAATTTTCCAGCTGGTGGAGTTAAGCCGCACGGTCGAGCATATTTTTCCAGAATTTTCTTTCGAAAACGGAAGATAGGAAGGTTTCTTTTCTTTGTGTAAAAGCGGAATTTTCGGAAGAGCGGGAAAAAAAAAAAAAAAAAAAAAAACGGAATTTTGAGAAAAAAGACAAAAAAGCAGAATTTCTTCAAAATACCAAAAAAGCGGAAGAATCTCATCCCTGGAACATAAAATCGTGTTAGTTCACAAATTGAGGTGAACCACAGAGAAGGAGAAACATGGAACTTAGTATTTATTGTGAACGTATGCATTGAACACTTTTCTGCAATGCACCACCACTTGCCGTCTTTAGTTTAGTTATATTAATGTCCAGGTTTGAAGCATCTTGAGGGCTATTTTGGGACAGACCTCATAATTTCAAACCTTGGTCAGATGACAAGGACGATACCCGAGATGGCACCCCCCTCTCCAAACTTTCACACCATACCACTTGGCATTTTTTTTTGTCTTGGCAAATTTTCTTGGAGCACTGAATCGTCAATTTGGCTCATGCGTATAACCGAGTGCAGATACTCTGTGCAGGATCAGCTAGTGCTTAGAAAATGCCTTAACAAACTTATCATAAGAATAAGGTTTATACTTTGCACGACCAGGAAATTGTTTTTATGAACAATATTGATAAAAAGTTATTCAATATACAAAAGAAAGAAAAATTTTTAGGAATGCGCAATGAAATTAAATTTCTGAGAAAATCCGAAACAACAAACTTTACAAGAATCAAATTTTATTTTTTTAGCACCACATTTTTAATTAAATGACATTAAAATGAAGATACAATTCTGCAAACATTGCTGGATGAAACCATTTTTTTTTTGCATGAAAAAGGAAATCTTAATTCAAAATTCTACACACAACCGTAAGAATACGATTATTTTTATTTATTTGAATTTGAGATAATTCACATTTAAATTCAATCCAAGAATATTCAACACAGATATAAACCGAATAAGGTTTATCATTTACATGAATCCAGTGATGGATATTTAAATTGTTCTTTAAAGAAAGTCTTTTTCTACATCACCAGAATACAGTTTTTCATTTGTATAAGTTTGATACTGTCCATTTAAATTAATTTCATGAGAAAATTCTTAACTACACACATTAGAAGAATAGGATTGTTTGTTTGTATGAGCTTGAAAATGTTTATTTAAATGAACCTTCTGGGAAAAACCTTTACCACATACGTTACAAGAATAGGGCTTTTCATTTGTATGAGTTCTAAAATGTGTATTTAAATGACATTTCCGAGAAAACTTTTTATTGCATACATCACAAGAAAAGGGCCTTTCATTTGTATGAATAAGATAATGTTTAGCTAAATTGCCTCTCTGAGAAAATCCTTTACCACATATATCACAAGAATAGGGTTTTTCTTCTGTATGTGTTCGAAAATGCTCAATTAAAATACTTCTTTCAGAAAAATCCTTATGGCATATATCACAAGAATACGGCTTTTCATTTGTATGAATTCGATAATGCACAGTTAAATTACATTTATAAGAAAAATCCTTATGGCACACATCACAAGAATAAGGCTTTTCATTTGTATGAATTCGATAATGAGAATTTAAATTACATTTCCAAGAAAATTCTTTATGGCATACATCACAAGAAAACGGCTTTCCATTTATATGAGTTCGGACATGCTCCTTTAAATGGCTCTTCTGAGAAAACTCTTTATTGCATACATCACAAGAATAGGGCTTTTCATTTGTATGAGTTCGAAAATGCACATTTAAACAACTTTTCTGTGAAAATTTTTTATGGCATACATCACAAGCAAAAGGCTTTTCATTTGTATGAGTACGGAAATGAATATTTAAATGACTTTTCTGGGAAAAATCTTTATGACATACATTACAAGAATATGGTTTTTCATTTGTATGAGTCCGAAAATGCACATTTAAACAACTTTTCTGTGAAAATTTTTTATGGCACACATCACAAGCAAAAGGCTTTTCATTTCCATGAATTCGATAATGCACATTTAAATTACTTTTCAGAGAAAAATCTTTATGACATACAACACAAGAATATGGTTTTTCTTTCCTACGGCTATGAAAATGTGTTTGTAAAAGCCGTTTCTGACCACAGATATCACATGCGAAATATTTCTTATTCTTGTCATTCACATTTTCGACACGTTCATCAGTGTCAACTGTTTTCATAGACAGATCACTAATCAACTGCGCTTCATTCGTCTTGATGCAGGTCTCCATCTGTATGCTCTGCATTGATGTTTTTCTTTAAAAAAAATGAGATGAAGTTGTTTTAAGAAAAATTATTTAATCACAATGTTTTGCTTTATAAGAAGAAACACCCTTCTTTCTGTTGCATTTTGGCATCTTTGAAGTAGCCTGGTGAAGGAAAGAGAATTTTATTACATTCAAGTTATAAAAAGCACTTTGTATATGTAAATGTCTATTTATCGAAAAACAAAATCAGAGAATTTTCTTCTCGACTCAGTGGCATAGCAAACAGTGGCAAGAGGTAGATCTGTGCAACAGTTTTATGAGGCACCATGGAGTCAAAACATTACTGCGTTTATACCAATTTTTAAGGAAAAAAAGACGAGGAGTCTAAAAAATACCATATCCAGAATATCATTTACATTTGTCAAGTCATTGATGATGATTGGGGCTTAAAAAAATCATATTATTCCCCGAGTGCCGCTAACACTCATTTTGATGCATGTATGTCACTTTTTAAGTAAAATGTGATAAAGGAGTAAATATATTATGACCTTGTCTTCATTTACCCTCACAATGCCACTGTCTTGACTTATGACTCTTTCTAACATTATATTTCCAATAATCCAATATACAGAGATGAAAATTATGCACAAGGTGATTATAATTCAGGATGTCATTATTCTCAGGTACTGTACCACAGAACACCTGCGGATAAAACTTTATCAGCACGAACTATACCTTGCAGATGAAACATTATTTTTCAATCAAATTTTAGCCAAGATTTGATCCTTTACATTACACATAAATTTAATTACTTTAATTTCTACTTCCAAAGCTACATGAGGGTTGTATTGGGGAGAATCTCTAAATTTTGAACATTGTTCAAATGACAAAAAACACTCCTTACCATGCCTGCCACACTCCAATCTTCCACACCACATCCAGTTACGTATCTGCCACTTTTGCTGCCCTTTCTATACAAGTTACAAAGAACTCATAAACTTAAAAAAATAATAATTAAACACAAGAATCAATTCTAGGGGGAAAAACACTTGATTAGTACCAAGGAAAGCCAGATAATTAACTATGAACACCTTGAATTACTCCTACCATTGAGAAGGAAGCAGACAACAGGCCTCCATTACAAAAAATTCTTCATGCGATTCCTGATAAAAAAATTTCAGCGGATTCAGGTCTGAGGAGTGTTGCCAAAAGTCTACATATGTTTTCCAACCCCTGTTATATCTACTACTCCCAGCAACACTCGATTGTATGAAATACTATTACAATGACATTTTGTCTAATGAAAGAAAGCATGGATCTCCTCAGGGCATACACACAGACTATAATTCACATGTCACTACACAGGATGTGAAGAGGAAATATTTTTTGATTTCACAATATAGCTTAAGATACAATTTTTATAAGTGTCTTGTTAATTTACAAGACGGCACCTTTTCAGTGACTAAAACAACTTCAGGAAGAAATTGTTTGAAATGATCTTTGTAGCTTGCTTGTTTAATATTCAGCTACTTGCATGTGGGTCATTTAAATAAAGTGTGAGGTTCATTGCCTACTTTTCCTGTTAACTCACTCTAATCAACAAGTACATCAAGAGAAAAAGCAGCAAAAATGCTATTAATCAGCAACTCCTTCAGCCAACTCTAATAAAGATTATTTTGGCTTGTGCGCTCGTCTTACTTCTTCAATTTCACATTTTAAATCTTTCAAAAGAATTGTTTTTGTTGCTTTTACCACATCTTCCACATTTTTGCTATTTTTTGAACTATCAAGATATATTATCTAGCTTCATAATAACTTCTTTTTTAACTACAAGATCCTAGAATTTTCCACTACTTAAAATCATACCATTAATAAGTAACAGTACACTTAATTTTAGTTCCAAAATTATAAAATTACACTCTAGACTATTAATCTTTAATAAGACCAAGCTATTTATATCTTGCTCAGCTAGAAGTTGATGTTCTGTTTTTATTTCTTTTGTCAGAACTTGCTCATCTTCATCAAGTAATTCATTATTGGTTTTACTAACATCAACATGTTCAACAAGAAAGCTCCTTTTCTCTAATTTATAGCCAGCAGATTCTACTCCTTTTTCTTCTTCTTTCTAATCCTTCTGATCTGAATCAGATCAGGTCCATGAGATCGTTCGCCCTCATCACTTCCAACACGAAATCCGGTCGCTTAAGCAGGTCAGCAGATGTTGTAGAGTGGCCTCAATCATGTTGCACTTTCTGAAGATATTGAACTTCTTATCACCACAAGAGAATCTGAGGGTTTCTAAGTGACCGGAAGTTAAGCGAACCAAAGCTGTTTGGTCTTTCTTATTCCTATCCTTAAAACGTATAGCCAGCACCCGGGCCTTCACAACGATACCAAGAATGAGCTGGTGGATGCCTCCAAGAAATGTTAACAAGGGCCTTTCTTCTTGAGTATAACTCAAGATAGGTCAAGGGTTCTACATGGGCCTGAGGCATGGTAGTACCTTCTTTAGCAAGGCATGGTCAAGAGGAGAATGAGCAGCTTCAGTTGGTACCAAGTACCTTGAGCACCCGAAGGTAGAAGCCTGACTTTGCTCCAGTGCCTGCCAAGCATTAGCTGAGCATAATGGAATGGCCTTCACGCCTAGGGTGGCCCTAACAGGAGAAAAAACTCCTAACGTACTTCACCCATTCCGCCCAGTGCCCCTCCCACCACGTTGAGGCTGCAAGGCAGGACTTGGGGGGGGGGGGACTCCTTTTTCTACCATTTGCAAAAAATGATTAACAGTTAACCCCAAAATAAATACTATTTTACAATCAAAACAAGCATAATTTTTACTTAGTCTGTAAATAGCAATTATATGATTCTTAGTTACTAATTAATAAAAATATCACCTACATTCCAGTTACATAATCAGGGATACCACTCACAAAAAAAGAGGAAATCGCGTGCGAATTAAAAAAAGCAAAAATGAGGAAATCGTGTGTGAATTTAAAAAAGTTAAAGTGTGGGAATCGCACGTGAGTAAAAGAATTTGTGAAGTAAAATTTCCATTTTTCATAACATTTATGCGTGAATTTCATGAATTAATATATTAATATAATAAAATGAAAATTTGGTTATAATTGAAATCAATGTTATAAAATGAAAAGCTTTTTAAAAAATAAGCTGACTGCATAAAAATGAGGCTTACTCGCACATACAACATACAAATATATATATATAATTTAAATTTGATTTTTAATTAATATTTTTACCCAATAAAGCTGTACATGAATATTAGAAACAGAAATCCAATCCAAATCACATATTTTTACAATTAATAAATGTCCAACACTAGTACAGAATTTAAAATGTTTAAGTTACTAAAAAGTTAAATTACTGCATTCTTCACACAAATTAAAAATTTTGAAAAATACTAACAATATTATTAATTTTATTACAATGCTGTATTTTTACACTCAAATGCAGAAAATCTATAAAAATAAAACATTTTCATTTTTAATATTTGCACACAGAAACATCTCTTTGATAGTTAGGATATTATTTTTTTAAAATTTTAACATTTCTTTTAGAATTAAGTTCAGAATGAAAGTTTTTGACAGCTTCACTTTTACTTTTATCCTCAACTTTTTCTGGATTCATTTACATTTTCGCCACCATAAAAATTTGGTTCATGCAGTCTCTTTAAACACAAGTATTAGTTTTTTCTTATGATTTATCCATTGCCTTTTAGTTGCATCTGCAGACATCTTTTTTGCAGCTTTTTTTGTCAGAGCTTTTTCTTTACTGGCATTTAATTCTTTTATTCTCTCTTCTCTTAATGATTTATTTTGTTTAAGTTTATCAAAGTAAACATTCCGTGAATTTTTTGCATTTCTCACCAGTTTCGGGTCAACTTTTTCTTTGAGAAAGTCATGTTTGCAAAACATACAAACTGCCGATTTTTTTTTTTTTTTTTTTGTGAGCGCAGCTCATACTTAATGCACTGCATAGCATTAAATGTTGAAACATTTAATCTAGTGGCAGTTCTTTCATCAATTCTAATGCAACAGAAGTCTTTCTATTGCATGGATCCAGTGAAGATACTGCCTTTAAAAAAGGGTTGGCAAAAGGCATTTTTTTCCACAAGCCACTTAGCACACCCAATGCATGCCTTAAATACACATATCTTTAAATTTTTTTTATCACAATCAATAGAGATTTCGGAGCCAACTTTACAAGTTGTTTTGCAGTATCACCCACAAAGATTGAAGAAAAAGAAATATCCGCGGAAATTGAGGATTGATTTTTTTAAAAAAAGCGGAATTTTTCAAACCGCGATTTCCGCAGATTTATAAAAAAACAAAAAAAAGCGGAAATCCGCCGTTCGGCGGAAAAGTGGCATCCCTGCATAATACAATAAATTGTCAATTGCTTTATAGTTCTGGGTATGAATTAAGTTTGAAAGTAGACTATTTGTAGGTCAACCCAGCTTTTATTCAAAACTGTTAAGCAAATTATTAAAAGCAAAGACTTATCTCTTAGATATCAGCTTACCTCTTACCATGAACTTTAGCAGATGTTTATAAATGTTGAAAAATGATTTGTCACTCTGTAAAAATACAGTTCAAGACACAAAGCTTGATGTAACTGGCATACACATACTATTAATTTCAATTATACACTCTTCAAAGGAAAGGAAATATAGCCCTTGCTTTGTTGGTTCAAAGGATTTATTTTTACATGATTTAAATTCTGACTGAATGCAGAAACATTTATTGTTGTTCTTCATCAAGTGTTGAATATTTTTGGCTTCTTTTTTTTCTTGAGGTTTTGTTTATGCTGCAAACTACTCATGCCTCGGGAATTAGAATTATTTTGTTGCAAGCAAACTTTTTGTTTTTTGCAATCCTGTTGTTGTGCACTATCCAAATTTCGTTTTTTACTATTTCTTATTGGTAGGATATTACTATTCAAACTTGTACGCTCTACCTCATTATTTAAACGAGTATACAAACTATCTATATCTTCCATTTCTCTCTCTTCTATAATGCTAATATCCAGTCGGTGAGGTGGTGCCTCATCCTTTAAGAATGTAGAAGGGCATTTTCTAACTTTTTGATACAACATATCAATTATCTCATTCAAGGGATTAGTCTTGATAAGATCATGTAAATAATTTGTTTTGTTTCCTGATTTATCAAAACAAAGATCATGTAATTTTTCAAAAATAGAGCAAATCTTAGTTCCTGCTCCTATTAGTATCTTAGATAAATCTTTTGGCATAAAAAGTGTTCTTTCAGTTAGGAAGTGATTCAAATAATTTTCTTCATTGAAACAAGATTTATGAAAGTCTCTTAAAATAGAAGCAGCATTATTTCCTGCCATAGATAATATACAGGACAAATCATTTGGCATAAAACCTATGTTATAGAACTCATTCAAAAGATGTGCTCTGTTTCCTGCCTCATCATAACAAACATCATAGAAATCTTTTAAAGCAGAACAAACATTATTTCCTGCTCCATGCAATACATTACATAAATTACTTACAGTGAAACCCTCTTTTTCACCTGCAAAGTGACTTAAATACTTTTTTGATTTTTTTGAAAAACAAAAATCATGAAAATCTTTTATTCTATCTGCTGCTCTACTCAATATATTACATAGATCATATGGGTCAAAACCCGAATCAAAGAAATCATTCAAAAGTTTTGTTCTTTCTCCTTCATCATTAAAGCAAACACTATGTAATCGCTTTAATACAGAGGAAGGGCTACCTCTTGATCCACACAACATGCATGATAAGTTACTTGCCTTAAAACCTGCCTCACGGAAATCATTTAAGAGCTTTGTACTTTCTCCTTCACTATTAAAACAAACACTATGCAACTCTTCAAAGGCATCTCTAGCATCAGCTCTTGCTCTACCTAACATGCTAGATAAGTTACAGAGCATAAAACCTTCTACAACAAAATGCTTTAAATGCTGAGTTTTATTTCCTTGCTTATCAAAAAAAGCATCGTGTAGTTCCATAAAAGCTGTTGAAGCACTAGCCCCTGCTCCACTTAAAATGCTGGACATATGAACAAGATTTACTTTATTCTTTTCTAGAGTCTTTAAACATTGTCTTTTATTTCCTTGCTCATCAAACCACAGATCATATAAGTCTTTAAAAGCTGTTGCAGCTTTTGCTCCACCTCCACCTAAAATACTGGATATACGAACTAGATCCACTTTATTCTTTTCTAGAGTTTTTAGACACTGTTTTTTATGTCCTTGCTCATCAAACCACATAACATATAAATCTTTAAAAGATTTTGCAGCCTTAGCCCCTGCTCCATGCAAAATACTAGACATACGAATTAAATCTATTCCTTCCTTTTTCAAAGTTTTTAAATATTGGGTTTCATTTCCTTGCTCATCAAACCACAGATCATATAAGTCTTTGAAAGCTGTTGCAGCTTTAAGTCCTGCTTTACTTAAAATACTGGACATACGAACCAGATCTACTTTATTCTCTTCTAAAGTTTTTAAACATGGTTTTTTATTTCCTTGCTCATCAAACCATATGTCATACAGCTTTTCAAAAGCCTCTTTAGCATTAGCTCTTGCTCTATTCAAAATACTGGACATGTTGGCTGGCTTTATTTTATTTCTTTTCAAAACTTCTAGTCTTTTTTCTTCAATAAGAAAGACTAAAAACTGACTAAATGCAGGCGTTCCTTCATTACCAGCTACACTTTTGGCAAATTTAACTTCTTGGTTAATATCTTGTAAATCAATGGGTAACTCCTTCAATATTACAACATCTTCATCTGCAAACCCTCGTTTTCTACCAGCTTTGAGATTATTCATGGATTAATATCTGAGAAATAAAACAGTATAATCAATATATTATTTGAAATTTACGATATTTTAATGCAGACATTTATAGCACTTGTTTATTTTTAGCCAAGAAACTCAAATTTTACCTGCTATGGTTGCCAATCGGTTTAAAATTAGGAAATTCAAAGCTCCGCTCCATAACTCTGCCAGTTTTAATCACAAACGAGCAAAGCGTTTTTGCTTAAAACGTTAGTGTGTCAAGAATATTTCACTAAATATGACCAAAAGGAACAAGTGACTCTCTAAAAATATAAATTTTGCAATTTTTTCAGCAGCACATTTATTGATTCAAGCAAAATAAAATCTAATTATTTAAGTCATTTTAAGCATTCCCCAATCGGAAGTATATGTCCATTTTGGATGGCTTAAAAATTAGCTACTGTGTCATGCTTAGAGTGGAAACTCTGTATATTGCACATATCAAAAAATGAGAACTATTGCGCAATATATATATATATATATATATATACATATATATTTTTAACAAATGTTTAAAATAAAATAAAAATGGAGAACATTTTATGACAAGTTTCCATAAATGTAAAATTACATTTGTCAAATAATTATGCATGCCACACCAAAATAATTTTTTTTCACTCAACAAAAAGATAATATTCTTACATAAATGATATTATTAATGTAAAATTTAATAACAAGAATCACACAAATTTTATATAAAAAAATTCTTACTTCTTGGAACAGCTCTAAAACAACCATAATTTAGTAAAGTATATCTTAAACAGGGATGCAATGAATAGCGATTCGGCCGAATAACTGAATATCTGGTGGCCAAATACCCAATTTTTAAAAACAAATAACTTTTGATTGTTAATTATTTTTTTATTTAAAAAATGTTAATGGTTTTATGTATACTAGCTGATCCCACACAGATACGTAGTGGCCAAACGTCCTCCCGTTGGCGTGGCGTGGAAGTTTGGAGAGGGGGTGCCAGCTCAGGTGTTGTCCTCATCATCTGACCGTGGTTCAAAATTATGAGGTCTGTCCCAAAATAGCCCTCGCGTTGCTTCAAACTGGGACGTCAATATAACTAAACTGAAGCATTGTTATCCGCACATCATTTCATTTTCAGCCAAGCTGGTGCATTCTCTCTACGTAGTTTTAAGAGAAGGGTTACGGTTCATTGGGTTTACAGCCCCGTATATCTGACAGATATGGCTTGATGAAAATGGAAATTATACCTGTTAGTTAATGAAAGTACCAAATATCAATTTATTACTGAATAATAGTACAAAAATATGTGTACAGATTTTTTTTTAATTTTCAAGGATTAAAAATAAATCAATTAAACTATTAAGGTGATATTAAAATAATGAAAAAATTATGGGTGGCAGAAGAAGATAAAGTGAGCAAAAGCACTCAGGGAAAAAAAGTTTTGTCACTTGTAGACCGAATGCTGCACCATTGGGTTAGAAGTCTGATGCCTTGGTGATTATACTATTGGGACATACAGATCAAAGGTGATTAATGATGGGTAAAAAAGAAAAGAAGAAATCAGCTGGTACAAGATCTGCACTACCCATAACAAAGAGACTAATGATGATTATCAACTGAAAGGAATATACAGTTATATTTTGGAATAATACTAAAACAACTATGGAATAACCAAAGCCCAACATGTTCTCAATGCATATCAATAGAATTACATGAGGAATTATTTAACACCATGAGAGGCACAACCCGAGTGACAGTCGCAGCTTGAATGTTTTTGTTCTCTGCTCCACTTACAGAAAGGGTAGAAGTCTGTCCCTCCAAGTAGTCTCCTTTCATTAACTGATATTTGGACCCCTCCCCATCCAATCCAGCAAATTAACTTGCCTGCTACATGGAGTGGTACAGATACCTCCATATTGATCTTGCAGGCACATTGCGCCCAAATTCGTTAAACATCCGACTGTTTGTTTTATCCATTTTTTTTTCTTTACCTTCTCGTATACAAAAAGAAAGTATTGTAATTGTCAAAAAATTCAAACTCGAGATTTTGACAAATCTCCATGTTTTAGACCTCCCTGAGTCCGAAAAACACAATTTTGGAATTATGTCTGTCTGTGAACACGATAACTCGAAAACTATTAGAGCTACAGGGATGAAATTTGGTATGTGATCTTTACACATAATTTGCAAGTTTCTAACAAATTTTGGACAAAATCCGTCTACAGGAAGTCTGTCTGTCTGTGGTCATGTGAACACTATAACTCGAAAACTTGAATAGTTACATGGATAAAATTTGGTACACAGTTTTATCATCATGAATGTAGGTCTGTATCAAAGTTTGAGCCAAATCCATCAAAGGGTTGAAGGATGATGGATTGTCGAACTGTATAATCGCATACTTCTAAAAATTATATCTCCTAAACCCTTTGGCTTAGATAAATAAAAATTGGTATGACGGTTGCTAACATTAATTACAGATCTGTGCCCAAATTTCGTTCCAATCGGTTAAAAAAAGGCGTTCAAATTGCATATTCATTTTTTTAAATCCGATTCTCCTTGCACATGCGTACTGGTAGCAATCTGTGCACGCAGAAGGATTAGGTCACTTTGTCATTGAGCCGGCAAGAGTGGAAGTATGCGATAGATGCGTTTTAATAGGCACACATCTCTTTGAATTTGATTCGTTACCTAAATATTTTACAATCACTATAATCTACAATGAAAAACCTTCTGACAGTCATTGTATTCTGGGTTACAGTTGATTCAAATTTTTTTATCCAAGCGGGGGGAGGGGAAACAGCACCTTTTGGGGGGAGTATACAAGAAGTTTAGGGGAGACCACTCCCACTGGTTATCATGGATGTTTATTTTACTCATTTCATGACTTTATCATGTAAAACTTAATGTTATAAAGAACATTCACCCCGACTCCCAATTTTTTTCAATCAAAGGAAAGAAGCAATACACCAACATGTTTGGTGTCCTACTTTCCAAAAATGAAGCAAGTGGTTCTCGAGTCATCCCTTCATGAAGACTTTTCTGCAACTATATACCCACATTTTTCTTTCAAGCCTCGTCAAGGTCAGTGATAAATTTAAAAAACCTAAAATTAATGAACATGAACAATATTAATTATCAGATCATTTACCTATACCTGTCAGATGCATTGCGGCGGAACTCAAAAGTGCAAATATTGCATCTGATGGAGGGTTGATAAACAATGAATGTGGAAGTAAGCACTCACTTTATTGATGCTCCTCGCTACCTTCAAACGTGGCGAAGCTAAAATAAAAATCACATCTGCTTCAGTGTCTTCTGCAGCTAACTGAAAAAAGAGGAATTAATTAGGGAACATAACGTAATATAATAAAATATATTTAGTACTGTTCAGCAACGGATTCTGAGACTACTCCTTTTGGATGATTTTACACCGGAAAGGGGTGTCAGGCAATGAGTCATATGAGCGCATTTCCAGGGTTCTTTGTTAAATCAAGCTCAGTAAAATGTAAACATCACCCTTCCATTCTTCCCTTTCCCCCTATTTTGATGAAAATAACTCCACCCAGTGCATGCGAAGAGGGTTTCTGAATCCGTTGCTAAACAATACTTATGCTTTTCAGCTACTGCTTTTAATGCTTATAAAGTTCAATTCATGAACCAATAAGTGCAACAAAATTAGGTACTGTATAAGTAAATGCATACGTATTTAAATATTGGATGTGAAACTGTTCAACCTGTCTATAACAATATTTTTTCTAGGTCCCTGCAATATCATTATAGACAGGTTTTATTCTATAGGAGGAAATTTGCAAATATAGAACAGGGTGCGTAGTGAGAAACTGCTGCAAAAATTAAGCACTTTTTAAGCACCTGAGCCAGAAAAACTAAGCACCTTTATACATGCATACGTAGATCCATGTATTTTCTAAGCATATGATGTTTTCTGTTTTATAATAATGCATAGTTTTATTGGAAAATTTAAAAAATATATATTTTTAATTTTTAAAATGCGTATTTTTTCATTTTAATACTTATTTCTGAATTTGCATAACGTCTTCTATTGCAAAATAAAGGATACCTTTTTTGGTTTGACAAAAAAAAAAAAATAAATAAATAAATAAATAAAAAAATGACCTTTTACAACATTTCTTAAAATTAATAAATTGGTTAATTTGGACTACCAGTTAATTTGCCCCTTTGGGATAACCATTCCAGTATTTCAATATATGGCGGTGACTATTGCTGAAGAAAGAGGGAGCGGAAAAAAAAGGTTATCAATATCCAGTCAACGAAGGGTTTCAAATAAAACATTAAATCATATAGTTTTGAAAATTGGTACACTTGTTTGTGAAAGGCTCCTGATGAACATACTAAAAGTCCCGATCCTGAGGGGAAAGGGGGAGCTTGCGCCGCCATCTTGGATTTCATCCCCCTTTTTTAGTTTTTCTTGAATTTCTCGAAAACTATTCAGTTCTCAAATTACAATTGATTACAAATTAAAGTGAATGAAATTCCCTAAAAATAAATGCTTTTGTTTTTCTTCTAGCTTTAATAGTTTCTGACATAATGGGTCTCAAAGTTTGCCACCATCTTGAATTTCATACCCCTTATTTTAGTTTTTTTTTTAATATCTCGGAAACTATTCAATTTGTAAATTTAATGTAATCAGCAAATTAAAAAGCGTAAAATTACCTACAAATACAAGCCTTTATGTTTCTTCTATCTTTAATAGTTACGGAGGTAATGAGTCTCAAAGTTTGGCACCATCTTGGATTTTATCCCTCTCTCTCTTTTTTTAGTTTTTCTTGAATACCTTGAAAACTACTTAATTTCAAAATCACACGAGATGCATTAAATTAAAGAAAGTAAAATTCCCTACTAAAGCATGCTTTTATTTTTGTTCTAGCTTTAATAGTTTCCGAGATAATGGGCTTCTAAGTTTGCTACAATCTTGGATTTCATACCCCCTTTTTAGTCTTCTTAAATATTTCAGAAACTAATAAAGCTACAAGAAAAATAAAAGCATGTATTTGTAGAGAATTTCACACTCTTTAATTTTTTAAATCAATTGTAATTTGAAAACTGAATAGTTTCCAAGATATTCAAGAAAAACTACAAAAGGGGGTTGAAATCCAAGATGGCGGCGCAAGCTCTCCCCCTTAGGACCGGAGATTTTTGATATGTTCATCAGGATCCTCTCCAGAACATGTGTACCAATTTTCAAAACTATAAGATTTAATTCTTTTTTCCATTTTGGGCTTTCATTGACTGGACTATAAATGTTATCTTAACATATGTTGACATCCCTGGATGTATCTCACCCTGGATTCCTTCCCTTTTGTTGGTTTTCTTCATCGATACATCTGATAAACAAAGCTTTATAACTATTCTTTCGATTTATCATATTTAACGTCTGGGGAAATGAAAAAAGAAGAATGTTTCTTTTACACTTCTCAAGAAAATTAAGCACTTTTTACGGACCTTCTTTTCAAAATTAAGCACTTTTAAGGTGCTTAAAAATGGTTTTCAAATTTAAGCACTTTTCATGACGCTACGCACCCTGTACAAATAGAAAGTTTTCATAGTGCAGAATGTATTTAATACATGGGTAAATTGACTGAAAACATTATACTAAATAGAGGAATCTCAAAAAACTGTTCCTCCATCATTAGAGCTTTTAAAGCTGTTACCATAGCGATGCAACTCAAGTGCTTAGAATTAAGAAAAAAATTGATACAATAAAATTTTTAAAAAATTTATTCATAAAATCTATAGGGTCAGGTGGGGTAAAATGGGTCATTTTATAAATAACTCAATGTAAATAAAATTGAAATTGATTTTTTAAACTAATATTTGTAATATTATTTATCAATATGTTGGCAACATTTTTTATTTTCAAAAAAGTTAGTTTCATAAATATGCCAACAAAAGAAGAATTGTTTACAAGCTATGGATGGTGGTGTGCAAAACCCATGGTTTACTAACTTTTGAAAATCCCTATATTTTAATAAATAACAGTGCACATTTTGAAGTATTTTCTCATAAAAGAAGCTTTGGAAAACATCAAGCCAATCAAGAATGAAAAATGTTAAATATTTTCTTTTTTATTTCAATCTGTTTCAGATGGGGTAAAATGGGTCATACTTAGGCTTAGCTGATATTTTTTTTTTTTATATATGTCTACTGCAGTAAATTTTGTTAAATTTAAACTATAAATTTAATTTTAAATTGTTACATATAAACAGTGTTAAATTTAAACAATATTAGTTTAACAACTCTATCACCTGTACAATCAAGTGCCACTAAAGCTGCTACTATTAATTCTAAAAAGAAAAGAAAGAGTCCAACACAGAGCTAGATAAGTAATAACAGAACCCGATGTAATTGAACGTCTTCATGAAGAACAATTGGAATGACTGAAAAAGAAAAATATGAACTTCGAACTGCCACAGTTAAAACATGAACAGAAAAAAATCTCACTCCACAACAAATTGATCTGATTGCAAGATGGTCAAGAATATAAGTGAACTTTTTCCTGGAAAATGGGTAGTTATTGAATATAAAAGAAAAAGTCTATGAAAAGATTTGTTGGTCAAATCACACATATTGATGGTGTTGATATACATGTTAAGTATGTAAACAAATCAAGAAAAGGGGATTTTTATGTTTTTCTGAAAAGACATTCTGACATTGATCGAGTAGAAAAGACTGATGTTGTAAAAGTTTTAGAAGAGCCATTTTGCAATAACTGTGAACAATACTACTTTAAAATTTGAATATGATATTGTTTAGCAGAATATGTAATAGACCACCTTTATATTTTAATGTATTTCCTAATAAATATATTCTTTAAACCTGGGGTAAAATGAGTCAAAGCTTTTCAAGCTAAGTTTAATTAATTTATAACTAAAAAATAATTCTTAAAATTACATAAAAATATCTTGAAGGAATATAAGGTCAAGATGCAACTGAAAAAACAACAGAAAAATTTTATGATTTTATTGCCACGAAACTTTGAATGTGAAAATAGCTAAAAGGTGACCCATTTTACCCCACCTGACCATACTAGCAGTGATGTCGCAAGAGTAAATCATATGCAGGATACAGCATTCTCTCTTCCTCCAGTAAAATTCATCAATTTAAAGAAATTACCAGGAAGCACACACTGTAGCAAGACATTTGTATAGATATTGATTTGTATGTTATAGTAAAATTAAATATAAAAATGGTATGAAAAGTACAATGTATTAAATTAGATAAAATGAACTTTCTATTATATTAATTTATTTTTTAATAGAATATTATTTTTATATTCCAGCAAGGGAAGTTTTATTTATAGACAGAGTTCTAATAACTAACAGTACTGAAAGAGTCATATGCTGACTTAAACAACCCTGATAATTTGACTAAACATGTATAAACAAAATGAATGCTATATTTATTGCAATTAGGTAAATCTATTATTGAAATTGTAGTAAAATTATATTGAATTACAAAAATATAATAGTTATAATGCAAAAAGATTTTAAAATTCAAATGACCCTGATTTTTTTTTATCTATAATCATTAAAAGCAGAAATAATTCATCTAGATGAAATCTTTTTTTGAGAAAGCCACTTAGTACACTGATACCTATTTTGTCATTTATCATCAAATATATAGAAACAATTTTAGTGATAAAATCTTTAGTTAAATACCTTAATATATTCAGGGATGAGATTGGCAAAAAAGCAAAAAGACTGAAATCATACGCGAGCAAAAAATTTGTACCATAATTTATACGCGAAAGAAGTAAAACATCAAAACATGCAACATGATAAAAATATTACACTATAATAATTAATATCTTAATTATTTATAATTCAGTACATATAAATAAGAAAAATAATATTGAATTATTATTAAATCATTCACATTAAAAGTTAACATACAAGTTTAACACATCAGGGGCATCTTCAAATACAAAATTAGACATTAAAACATATTTACCACCTGTACATAACTGAGATGCAACATTCACCCAACAGAAGTCGGAGAAGAATTATATTTAATAGCCTTTTGATAAAAGTTAGCTCAAAAAATAAATAAAAATAAGGACCAATAATTTCTTTTGCTTCATGCAATTGTGTAAAGTGTATTAGCTCTTTATATATCATAATAATGTATTATATACTGAATTCTGTTTTATTTCTTTTATTTTTATACATTTTCGCAAAAGCAGCAGCATTACATTATCTCTAGAATGCCTAGGTGAATCATCTGTTTTGTTTTTTATTTTGAGAAGATTTTTTTTATGTCTAATTCTCCTCGTTTTTGCTGCATTTGCACACAACTTTTTAGCTGCCTCTTTTGACAGGAGTTTTTCTTTTTTTATGTAGTTTATTTATTTGCTTTTGTTCCGGTTTTTTATTTCTTCATCTTGGTACGCCCTACAAGATGACCTTAAGTTTTCAACTAATTTTTTTCAACATCTTCATGCAAAAAAATCTTTTTTTTTTCTTTTTGCAAAATATGCCACAAAAGTTTTGTTTTCTGCAAAAAGGTGGTACTTAATACTTTGAATGGCACTGAATGTTGGAATGATCATCCTTGTAGAGTTTGCTGATATAATGTTGATTCGTCAGTAGAAGATGAATCAGCTAGTTTCCTAGCCAGTGGAGTTAAGCCGTACTGTCGAGCATATTTTCCCAGAATTTTCTTTCGAAAATGTAAGATGGGAAGGTTTCTTTTCTTTGTGTAAAAGCGGAATTTTTGGAAGAAAAAGCAAATTTATGCAGGGGGAAAAAAATAGGAAATCTGGAGGTGGAAAAAACCCCGCAATTTTGAGAGAGAAAAAAAAAAAAAACGGAATTTCTCCAAAATAACAAAAAAGCGGAAATTCGCGAAAAAGCGGAAGAATCTCATCCCTGTATATTATTAATACACATTAAAATGCTATTTCTAAATGTCACTTTCATATTAACTACATGTCATTGGCTAATGTCAATCAAGTTTTAGAAAGTATCAAATGCCAATTGTACATTCAACAGGGTTATGTATTGCATTTATACTATGTTTTATATTATCAATATTATATTAAGTTATGCTTTTTTACTTGGCAAACAAAATGCAGCAAAACTACTGCCATTGGATGCAGCTAACCAGAAAGTATCTTTTGATAATAAGAACAAGCTGTTAACATACAATTACACAACTCTGACAAAAGAAAAAAATCCCTATGCCTTTCTATTGGTCTTGATTCAAGTTAAGTTTATCATTTCTTTTAATATAAACATACAATGACATATTAAAAAATGAAAATGTGCCTGAAACAAGATGCTTCAGCAGTTTGGTTTTCTTTTATTGCTCACTTTCTCTTAATTACTTATTTATCCACTGTAAACAGCGCTTTATAAGGCATAATCCAAAGGGTGTATCAACAATAAGACCACACTCTGCTATACAGGGTTCGAATTCACCTCACGATATTTTTAACCAGTAATTTGGTATTCAAGAAAAGTAGTTTCAAAAACCCTTCTGTCCAAAGTAAAAGAAAAGAAATTATCAATTTTAGGTTACAGTTACAGATAAGTTAAGCGCCCAGCTCACAGTTTATGTTCTTTGGGATATTTTCTTGTTATTTAACCACTTTGATTCTAATTGAAAGAAATGCAGTATTCAAATATAAAGATTCAAATGTAAATCTTGTATTCTTCAACTTTTATTAGTTAAAAACATATTTTTTCAAAAATCAAAGAAAGAAATTGATTTTAGATTACTGGCAAAGCCGTTGTGTTATGGAAGCATAAGCCAGTCAAGTTATACTTCAACTTGTGCAGCAGGAAGCCAAGCAAGCAAAGCTGATGAAAGTGTCAAACAAAGCTATGTTTTTAATTACGAGTAAGTATATATTACCTATTTTTTATAATTATAGAGTACAGAATGTTAATAACTTGTATTTAAGTCCAATTTTTTGCAGTAAAAAGTTATTATGAAGTACATTTTCTTATATTTCTATCTGCAGTATTAGAAAAATTGATTAGTTTAGTTAAAATGGGCTTATAGAATAAAATGCTGTTTAACCAGTGGTACTTCTAAATCACTTTAGGGGTGGTGGTGTAGTTTAATGCTGTGCATTGCATAGTGATAATTTCTGAATAACAAATTGAGCCATTTTAATTAATTTTGAACAGTTAAGAAACAAACGTTTTTAAATTTTTGATTTGATGAAGATTATTGTTAATAAAGAAATTTTAACTAAGAAATTACTAGTTTATAATTAACAATAATTAAGAATTTTTAAATAAATGTTAATAGTTATATTTGCTTCTTTCTTTACTCTTATTCATAAAGATTTAGGCAATTTTGACTGAACATTAAAAAAAAATTCATAAACAGTTATAGGTTGACATAAGTTTATATGTAGGGATAAAGATATTATTTATTGGCATTAATAAAAATTCTCAAAATGAATTTGGTTTTATTTCATTTTGTAAAGTTAATTCGTAAGAAATTCGGTTTTATTTCAAGCATAAAGACCAATAACCTTTTCTTTAATTCGTATGACAATCAAGCCATGCAAAGGTGTACATGTTCAAACTGACAGACAAAATTGCCTTTGATAGATTTCATCCAAAATTTGATACAGGGTTCACAATTTTAGTGTTGAGAACTCGTAAAGGATTTCATTTCTCTAGTTGGTTTGCTTTTTGAACTATCATGTTCATATACAAACAGACATAATTCCATTTTTTTTTCAGGGAGGGGGGAGAAATGGATTCCAGGAGCTATAAACTTAGAGATTCCTTAAAATCTCAAGGTCGAACATTTTGATAATACTTTTTCTTTGTATTCCACGAATTTGAGAAAGCAAGAAATTTATTAATTTATGTTATTATATCTATCTATAAATGTGCTGGGATGCTTTTCAATGTGAAAGCACCTACTGATTCCCTTCAAGAGGTTGCATTAATTTAAATTCAATGGCATAGGGTGGGTAAGTGGTGCAGGGCAAAATATGGCCTTTTTTTTTGTCCTCAATCACGACGGATGAAGATTTGTTTTATATCATCATGTGTCCAGGGTATTCTATTATTTTTTTGTCTCCACATCATATTTCACATTAAAAAATTAGGTTAACCTGGAGTTTACGGTGCCCACTTACTTCTTTCCTTTTAGGATCAGCAACTCTTTGCCGCCAAGAACGGAGATGAGAGAACAATTGTTTTGCTTGCGCAATGATGTTTTTAATGCGCAAGGTTTGCGCATGCGCGGAAATTGATTGTTTCATCTGTGTTTTGCGCATGGCGCGATATTAAAATTCGTTTTGATTGGTTTGTTCCGTTCATGTGATTGGTTGATCCAATCGAATTTGATTAAAAAATCGTTTGGAATTCTTTGGTTTAATTTTTTTGAAAAATCATTTGGAATTCTTCCGTTTGATTTTTGTCTGATTTCATCACTTCGTTACGTGCGGTTCGCTACAGCTATTATGACTCCGAAGTGTCGGAAAAAGAATAGCGAGAAGAAATTTTTCAATTAAAATAGGTATGTGAAGTTTTATCTACACTTTTCTCGTTTTTGAACATTCTCATTCACTTTAGGTTCAGAACTGTGTATGCTATTCTGTGTTTTCGCTTCTCAATGAATAAGCTAAGCTACTAGTGTCCCGCTTTGCAGAAAGCGAAGCCGCTGATGTTTTTTTAAGTTAAAAAACTTTGCTCGGAACCTACACGTGATGCCGCATGCGGGAATTCTCTTTTTCGGAATAATAAAAAAATAGATGCCTAACATTCAATGAAGAAGCGAAGCTACTAGTGGTCCGCTATGCTGAAAGCGAAGCCACTGATGTTTTTTTAAGTTAAAAAAAATTGCCCAGAACACGCTTGAAATGCCGAAGGCATTGCGTGCGGGAATTCTCTTTTTCAGAATAAAAAAAAACTAGATGGCCAACATTCAATGAAGAAGCGAAGCTACTAGTGGCCTGCTATGCTGAAAGCGAAGCCGCTGATGTTTTTTTATGTTAAAAAGAAATTGCCCGGAACACGCTTGAAATGCCGAAGGCATTTCGTGCCCAATCTCTTCTTTTCAAATGAAGCATGCGCAGTAGAGCACTAAAAAGCGCACTGCACATCCAAAACAGTATTTGGCGACGGCACATGAAATTGCGCCAAGAAGAATTGGCGAGAAACAGGCCGGCACCGTAAACTCCAGGTTTACCAAAAATTACATAAATACACTATGATTTTGTCCCCAAGGAGTGGCGGCATTAGGAATCTATACTCCCTGGTCACTATGCCTCTGTTCAAACTTCCTACATTTTATTCAGAGTGGATAACACAACATGTGGCAGTAGAACTGCTGTGTTTGATATTCTTAGAGATGTTGTTTCCTTGAAGCTGCCATCCCCCCCCCCAAGTCAAATATTCTTATTTACAACATTAAATAGAATCTTACAAAATAATATAGGACAGGGCTAGGGAACCTGTGGCCTTTTTGAGTTTCTTATGCACCTTTACCAGTTATTTACAGTTTGTATTGAAATAATTTACTTGTCTGTAATATAATAATAATTGCAGAACAATAATCTTTAAGATTCTGCTTGTGCGCTCTTTTGCCCAATTGGTGAAACATAATAAGGCCTTTCAATGTTAAAAAATTCCCCACAACTGATATAAGGAGTTGGTGAAATTTTGCTGGCACCTGCTTAAGACTTTTCAACATTTGTAAGTGAAATCTTTCAAAAAAATAATGTCAATTTTTTTCAGGGTTCGGGGTGGGCCTGAATGGGACGGGGGTGTAAAACAATCATTTTAGTGATTAGAGCTAAGTAAGGTTTTAAAAAAAGAACTTTGGGAGTAAAATGGGTTAACCTAGAGTTTAGGGTGTGTACTCACTTCATTTCCCTTAAGCTCGCCAATTATTTGTCGCCAAGAGAGAGAATACCAGAACATATGTTTTGGATGCTAGTTTAAAATTTTGTCGGTGTTGGTTGTGAATGTGCTGACAGTGATTTGTTTACCGGTCTACGATGCATGCCCTTAATTTTGCCTCATTTCCATTGGTCCACTGTCTGCTCTCTTTGATTTGATTGGAGGGTGTGCGAATTTGTATAATACTTTGTTTGGAATTTTTGATCATTTACCAAACAATTTTTTTCAATAACCGTTCTCTTCTCTTCTAAAGATTTTCATTCATCGAGTTTGCTGATTCTCTTTCTCTGTGTCACTGATTATGGCTTCCAAATATCGAACAAGGAATGTTTTTTCTGGAAACAATGGTTCCCTTGCTATGTTTCATCGTCTTCAGACGTCATGTTTTTCTTTCATCCTCTTCAGACGTTGTGTTTTTCCTGTGTTCATGCTTTCCCTATGTGTTTCGTTTCTCAATGAAAAAGTGAAGCCGCTGATGTTTTTTTAAGTTAAAAAAATTTGCCCGGTGCACACTTGCAATGCCAAAGTCATTTCTTGCTCATGCTCAATCTCCCATATTGAGATGCCGTAGGCATCGAATGTGCAGGAGACTTATAAAAAACTCACTGCTCATTCTAAACATTGTTTGATGATGGCAAATAAAATTGCGCCAAAGAAAATTGGCGAGAAAATAGTATGTATCCTAAACTCCAGGTTTACCATAAAATGCTAAGCATTTTTTGGTATAGCAGTTGCAATAGCCTGCAAAAAAAAGCTAAAAATTCTACTGATGCAGCATTAATTATAAAAGCTCCTGAACTATGATATTTTCTTCCTAATGTTAAGTTCTAAAGAGTGAATGATATTTGTCCATATGATTTCTAAAAATTTCCACAATGCAAAGCTCATGTTGTAGCTTCATTTTACGAAATTAATTAATTGGACTATTCATATATTTATACCAAGAAAGCTAATGATGAATTCTTATGAAAAAATTTAACTAATTTTTAATATAATTACAAAATTTTATTTCATTATTTATTTGCTTCATTTTGAAATCAAATAAACAGGGAAAAGAAACCAAAATGCTTATTGTATTTTATGAATTTTTTTTTTTTATCTATGTACCTTTTAGTTAAAGCACTGGAAAGGTAATGCACATATGTTATTGAAAATTTGCAGGTCAGAATAATATTCTGATTATGTCTATGTTTTACTTGTTTGAAATTAATGAGGAATTTTTTTCTGTTGTTCTGTAAAAATGGTAGCAGAAATTATAAAAACTAGTCAAATATGTTGAAATTTGTCATATTACCATAAGTACCTATCTGAACATTAAAAAAGGCCTTAGATGTACTTTACAAACTTTTGCAGTTTTAAATGAAAATTTAGATTGTGAAATTAATGTATATATATATATATACAGTAGAGTCTCCCTACAACGAATTTCTCCCTATAACGAAATTTTTAATCGGAATCTTAAATAACATTCAAAATATTCTCCATATAATGAAGTGGTTGTCTCCCTATAACGAATTTTTTCAGAGGTTTATCTTTTCGATTTTTGTCATTTTTGAAGAAAGTTGATAGTTTCTGAGCAACCAATTCGCTCACACGTGCCTGTTTCTGGAACCACTCATTCTTAAAATGCGAAAATTTTTCTGAAAATTTAACATCACGAAATGCAAAGCAATGTAAAATAATGGAATTTTTCCAAGTAAAATAAACATAGGTACATATTAGTACATATTATTCTCTAAATTGGTGAATTGTCTGAACTTTTAAACAATAAAAATTAGTATAATTTTAACAAATTTATAATATATATATTACTTCATTTTTAATTGAAAATCATAATTAAATACATTTGAACTTATCGCACCTATTGAAAAGTTTGGAACATTTACTTAAATAACTGCAAAAATCTCTAATCTCCGTATAACGAAATTTTCTCTATAACGAATTTTTCAATTGGAACCAAGCGATTTCATTATAGGGAGACTCCACTGTATATACAAATATTCTTTTTCAATTATAAGTACAAATCATTCCAGTTGTATTGTGTTAATTTTCTTTGCGCGTATGTTTAAAATCCTTTTATTCTTCATACATTCTGTCTTTCTAAAGTTTAATAAAATTAAATCTTTCATAAGTGGTGAATAAGTTTATTTTTCAGTATAGAAAGTATATTGAATTCATAAATTATATTGGTTTTAAAAGACATCAAACTATTATTGAACTCAATAAAATTATATTGTTATTGAGAACTATTCAACATGTTTTGCATTTAAAAAATAAATTTCAAAATTATTAACTCAGTCCATCTCTCCTTTATGGTTAACCGTTTACTGGTAATTAAAAATAAAATATTGTTCATATTGTTTTGAAAAAAATTGTTGCTTATAATTGAAAATAAGCTTAACTTTTTGATATAGAAAAATGTCTCAGATATAAAATGAATGAAGTACAGAAATTCTTAAAAATTGTCTTTTTTATATTTTAATTTGTGTGTAGCATAAAAATTCCTAAAAAATTAAAAAACTTCCAAAATTTCTAAAGATTGGTACACATACTAAAAACTAGAAAATCACTCATCATGGTATGACGTGTGCAAATTGCCTCTTCATTCGAGAGATTTCACGTCAAATTTGACGTGTTTAAATAGATATATATGCGAGAGAAATATTTAACATTGGTTGAAAACAAATAAAATAAACATATGCTTTATGACAGGAAATATTTTTTTTATCTACATATTTCTTTATTCAAAAAACCTCTTGGTAAACAACATTCCGTGTGAAGTATTTTTCGTTGTTTAACAACTTTCCTTGTACGTCAGATGTCTTTGTGTAAATTTTAATGTTGCCAAAAAATATTATCAAATTATATTATCACGATTGCAATAAATAATCAGATGCATTGTGGCATCCAAACTATATCACGCACATTATATACCACTGATGTGATTTACTACTTTCTATTAAAAAACGGAAATTAATTTGAAATATATGATTAAGAGAATTTAAAATTCTCGGGAACTATTGATTGCGAGATAAATTTGATATCAATCGATAGAAAATTTTATTGCACTATTTTAGAGCTATTAAATTTGAAATTAGAACGACAATTACTCTTTTAAATTTCAAATTACTGAAATTTAGGTGCTCTAACAATGAAATAATGTTGTTTAATGTCTCACAGTGTTATGGTGCGAGTTTTATTGTTGGTGACGTCAGAGCATTACCGAGAGACAGATCTGGGCTATTATATTAGTAATTGTCCATGTTACTAATAACATATAAAATGTAATTATATATTTGCTATAATTCATTAAAGTTCCATGTTCCCAGCCAGTCTTCATTATTCTGTAAAAGAAGGAATTTCTCTATTGCGAGTTTCCACTGAAAGCAAAATGGAAAGAACAATTCTCTTATAATTCAGCAAAGGAAATCCTGTTTGGTTGTTAAAAGGTTAATGCTTTAATTTTTAAAAAAAAAAAAAAAAAAAAAAAAAAACATCTTTATTTGTATTCTGGAGGGGGGTTATGAATATATCGGATGAGAGCCTTTTTGTATTGCCAGATTGATAATTCTGTAGTGAGTGTTTCTTCTAATTAATATTTTTATCTTCAATCCAGCCAATTAAGAGATTCTCATGCACAGAAGAAAAAGGTACACATAGGACAACAAAATTTGATTCATAAATATCATTCGGAAGTGGGTGGGGTATTTTATTTGGAAAACATTCTAAATATAGTTGTTGTTTCTGGATGGCTATTGCATATAGCAACTCACAGACAACATAACTAATTCACTCATCTTGAGTTTTGTCAGGAAGTTATAATTGCCCTTTTAGGAACTGTGTCAAAAAAAAGTCCCTTAAACACAACCTTAAGTTACGGGTTGTATATAGCAGTGAAAGAGTGACGGTTGTTTCCTTATTGCAATAACTTGGATAAATATGCATAATGTGGAGAAAATAGAAGATTCAGTGCAATGAGTGCAAAAAAAAGGAGATTGTATTTGCACTACTTCCCAGAGTTCTTTAGGGTAGAGTTATAAAGTTCCATTTTCCTCTCCTTTTTGGGCAAAATATAATTTTTATTCATTTAAATTCATAAATTTTCAATTGAAATAACATCTGTGCTTAGTTTTAAAAATATTTTTTTTTATAATACTTTGATTATTATTCAATCTGAACATCACTGTTATCCATTTTTATGTCTAGTGTTATTATTATTTTTTTTGAAGCTGTATGAATTCTGTCCTACTTGTTCACAAATGGCAGATATTTTTTGTTGTTAAATCTACTCTATACAAAGGTTGAAAATGTGTTGTATTTTTGGAAGGTTTACATCTCTGTGTTTATTGTTTATTTCTTCAAAATACTCATGAGATTCCAGATCAAGGAAATATTCTTTTGTTCTGATGACTCGCCTGTTAAGCTGTAAATGTCTGGTGAGACAGCCCAAATACTGCTTTCTCTGTGTGAGCCTAGTTTCTTTCATGAACAGATGTATGTTGTTTACAGATTATATAAATCCGTTACTTTCACCAAAGCCATAGTAGTTTGATATAATTCGAGTAGAGCTTCAGGTGGTCATTATTCAAGGTTTTCTGAGAATATTCACAGCACTAAGGGTCATAGGTTTAAGACAAAATTATACAGAAAATCTGTCATGTATTTGAGCCTAATTTTTAGTTAATCTACCATAGTAGGCCAAATTTTTCTGATGGATGTGGTCAGTGTTGTAGCTAATGGGTCCCTTGTTAGCAATTCATAATATAGTAGTACGCTGGGAATCGAAACTCCAGGAATCCGAAATTTCGAATAACCGAACACCTTTTTAAAATTTTCTGAAAATTTTTACTGAAAAACGAAGAAAAAATTAAAATTACGAATCGGAATTAAAGTTAATGTTTATTCCTAACTTAAAAGAATTATTCTTAGTGGTTTTTAAAACTGAATACAACTCTTTAATTAGTAAATTCAAACTCAGATATCTTCTTTTTGACTTCAACTTGTTTGCCACTGTCTGAGCTCATTGTCATGTGCTCTTCCCGTACGCCTTCACAGAGCACCCAGAGTCAATACTCTACTGCATTGGGTATATCAAGAGTATTTTACAGAATTCCCCTTAATCCGAACAAAGGTCAGCCCCAATTAGTTGGGATTCCCGGGGTTCTACTGTAACAAAATAAGACATGTTGGAGAACTGTTTTTAAGCTAAGAGCATCAGCACTAGCTGATTGATTGTGTACATAAAAATAATAACTAATGTAATTAATTCGTACTTTTTATACTTTTGCCAGTAAATTGCCGATATATAATAAAGGCTGGTGGTGGTTAAACAATTTTATGACCTATCCCAGAGATCTAGGGCGCCAAGTGACAGATTACGTTACTGATAAAATGTTTTTGTTTTCCCAGAATTTGTTATTTTTTTAATCTATGGTGCTCTATGTGGAAGGGTGACAAAAGTTGCAGCTAAGCCTTTGAGTGTGTGTAGAAGTTTGGAGTGTAGCATGCCTGGTAAGGAGTCAGGGGTCGATCCAGGTTTTTTTAGGGGCCTATTTTTGTGAAAAGATTTTTTATCATGTAAAACCTTCAATTTTAGCAGTCATATTTCTATATTTTATGTTAAATATCAGAAGTGTTTCATTGAACCAAATATATGCAGTAATCTGATATAAAACTGAAAAAAAAATACTCGTATATATATTTTATGCAATGCCTATAGCAAAATATATATATATAGTTTTTGCACCAAGCCTCGCTTTTGTTCGGCCGGCTCTGCCCCCTCCCCCGTTTGCTATGCCACTGAGTCAAGAAGACAAAACTCCGTTTTTTCGATAAATATTCATTTACATATAAAGTTCTTGTTATAACTCAAGTGGTAATAAAATTCTGTTTTCTTTACCAGGTTGCTGCTAAGGAGTCCGGATACAGCAGAAAGAAAGGTATTTCTTCAATTAAAGCAAAACATTGTGACTAGATAATATCTTGATACAACTCCAGCTGATTTTTTTAAAGAAAAGCATCAAGTTTTATTAATCATCAAGAACATACATGATGGTAACTTATATGAAGATGAATGAAACACATGTGGAAACAGTTGATACTGATAAAAATATAGAAAATGTCATTCAAACGAATGAGAAATATTTCACATGTGATATCTGTAGTGAGAAATTCTCCCAGAAACTGCTTTACACAAAACATTTTCATACACATACGAAAGGAAAATCTTATTCTTGTGATGTATGTGGAAAAGGATTTTCTCGGAAAGATCATATAAATACGCATTATCAAACTCATACCAATGAAAAACTATTTTCTTGTGATGTTTGCGGCAAAATATTTTCTCAGAGAGGTAATTTAAATCGGCATTATCAAACTCATACAAAGGAAAAGCCCTTTTCTTGTGATGTATGCTGTAAAAGTTATTCTCGTCAAGATGAATTAAAAGTGCATTATCGAACTCATGCAAATGAAAAGCTCTATTCTTGTGATGTATGCCATAAACATTTTTCTCAGAAAAGTAATTTAAATGTGCATTATCGAACTCATACAAATGAAAAGCCTTATTCTTGTAATGTATGTCATAAAGATTTTTCCCAGAAAAGTCATTTGAATGTTCATTTTCGTACTCATACAAATGAAAAGCCCTATACTTGTGATATATGCCATAAATATTTTTCTGATAAAAGTCATTTAAATGTGCATTTTAGAACTCATACAAAGGAAAAGCCCTTTTCTTGTGATGTGTGCGGCAAAAATTATTCTCGGAAAGATGAATTAAAATTGCATTATCGAACTCATACAAATGAAAAGCCCTATTCATGCGATGTATGCCAAAAACATTTTTCTCGAAAAAGTCTTTTAAATGTGCATTATGGAATTCATTCAAATGAAAAGCCCTATTCTTGTGATGTATGCCATAAAAAGTTTTCTCAGAGAGGTAATTTAAATGTGCATTTTCGAACTCACACAAATGAAAAGCCCTTTTCTTGTGAAGTATGTGGGAAAAAGTATTCTCATAAAGTTGATTTAAAAAAACATAATAGAATCCATACAAACAAAGAATCCTATTCTTCTGGTGTGTGTAGTAAATAATTTTGCTCACAAACTCGATTTTAATAGACATTATCAAACACCTACACCTGAAAAACATTATTCTGGTGATGTGGAAAAAAATGTTCTCTAATTATCAGTTTAAATATTCATCCTTGTATTCCTGTAAATGAAAAAGCGTATTCGGTTGATATCTGTGTTGAATATTCTTGGAATAGTAAATTAGATGTGCATTATCTGTAATTCATAGAAATAAAAATATCTTCTTGTGTTTGTTTGTAGTGAAGAATTTTTTCAAGATTTTCTTTCTTATGCAATTGGAATGATTACATCTGGCCTCAGGGGCAGAATTATGTCCAGTGTTCTGCAACATGACCTCAAACAGTTGGAAATGTTCTGCACGCAGTTTGTCCAAATTTGGCGGACCACAGTACAATGCAAAATAGATATAAAAATACTAATTAACCAGTAGAATCTTTATTACTCATTAATGACAAAACATTACATTAAAATTAATTATTTAAAACCAAGGCACACATTCAGAATTTGCAATTCTGTCAATCGCTTTTGAAGTCAGATACTGTGATATTAATGGGAAAGTACTGTTCACAAAATGTTTATGAAAATTTGGCCCGTACATCGCGACAATGGCCGCTTTTAGCAAATTTCTGACGGAATTATGGCCAGGTGGTGCACCATTGGAATAAATAGACATTCTTTTGTCTGTTGTTCCAACTGATGTGTCATCCCCATCAATTGCGGTGGATCTTTTTTGAACAATTTTGTCGATTGTGGATCCCCACGATTCACAAATTGCTTCCGACACGGGAATAGAAACATTAAATACTATAAATTTCATTAATCTGGGGATCTCTGATTCAAGCTCATTAATGGTCCTTTTTTTTTAACAGAGCCTTAATCAGAAAAAATAAACCACTTTTTCTGCACTCTTCAATATTTTTATAAATGCAGTCAATAAAAAAGTAGTATGCTCAAAGAACAGATATTTTTTTCTTCTTCTGTGTGTGGTACACGTGGAAAAACTGATATGAACATCATAAAATTTGAAAGAACTTCTAATTCTACTTTCTGGTCAGAATTGACATTTTTTTCTTCTTTTTTTTTTGGTGTGTGCACGTGTTTTTTTTAGGATGAAATGTTCTGCAAAGACCGCGTTTGTTCTGCATCGTACGTCGCACTTTCTGCTTACGGGCATCTGGTGATGTTTGCTGAAAAGAATCTTCTCGTGAAGGTTATTTAACTGAAAATCTCGCATGATTTCGCAATCTCTGCAGAGATCAAGGTGTCAAACGATAGTGTAACAAAGTTGTCTTTTGGGTGTACGTGAATGCAGTCCAATAAGCAGGATTAAAAAAAATAATAAAGCTCTTTATTTTACAAATATTCTAGGAGAAAAAACATAGCACAAGTATTAAAACAGCACTCGTAAAAATTCACAACAGAGATTACCGATAAATTTCAACACAACGCTCAAAGATCTCTCGTCAAAATCCAACTCGCTCTTCTGGGCTTGAGAGCTTGCTTTTATACTTTGTCAACAAGAAGTGACTTCATTACGTAGGAAGTGACATAATCTCCAGGAAGTTCATGAAGCCAATAGAAATAGGTTGACAGTTCGAGGTCTTTGTAGAAAATTCCCTTTGTCGCCAAATGTATCGCTATGTCGCCAAGATTACCATCTCAGGGAAACAACTTTATAGTTTTGTAACGATAGTTTACATTACTAATAAAATGTTTTTCCCCGTAATCAATCATTTTTTAAGGTTTATGCTCGCTTTTTACCTTGTAAAAGAAAGGCACCAAAGGTTGCAGCTATGCCACTGGGTGTGGTGTGGAAGTTTGGAGTGTGGCATGCCTGCTAAGGAGTGTTCTCCTCATGTCATATGAGCATTGTTCAAAATTAGGAGGTTCTTTCCAATATAACCTTCATGTAGCTTTAGAAGTAGAAATTCGAATAATGCAACTTATCTGGTTTTCATAAGATCATAATTAATAGAAGATATCTCAGCTAAAATTTGATTAGAAAATCAAGTTTCATTTGCAGGTGTAGTTCCTGCTTATAAAGTTTTGTGCACAGGTTCAATACTTGCAAACATCGATGTGTTCTTTGGTACAGTAGCTGACAATAATAATATACTTAAATATAATCACCTTTCACATAATTTTGTTCTTGATACAATATTGCAGGCTTTTTGCAAATGTGCTGGCAAACTCCTTGAAGAAAAATTTATAAAATTTTCCTTATTGCGTGTTTTTTATGTACTATGTGACATCGTTCATTGAAACCAGTCAATGCTTTTACTTCTGTGCAAGGTATCATGGCTAAAATAATTTTAATTTTGGAAATCAGAGTAAAAACATTCAAACTAGTATCATTGGAAGCATAATTATATAAAGAGTCATAAGTAAAGACAATGGGGTCGTGAGAGTAAGTAGCGCCCGGGTCATAATATGATTTTTTCGCCCCCGCCGTCATCACCAGCGGTCTACCTTGAGTTAACGGCGCCCGGGGAGTGGTATTTTTTTCATCCCCTTGTTTTATTTGATTCTAAAGAGTGACATGCATGCATTAATATTTTGTCACCACGTGACCAGTAGTGTAGGAAGGCTAAAGAGCTCCCGGGGAATGATATGAGTTTTGGGTAATTCCACATGCAATCAAACAATTTTTTTTATGTCAGTGTTTTAGATTATAATGATTTTTTGCATGTTTATTGTCATTTGGCAATGAGAGGAAAATAGTGGAGTTTCAGTTTTTATCAACTATCCATTTCGGAGTTATAAATCTTTGAAATTTCGAAATATTCATGAATTTTGAAAATTTCCTATTTCAACAGATGTAACTGAAGAATTATTTAACCTAGAGAAGTGAAATTTGAATCTTTTTTTATGGTGTTGCATAAAATATATAACATGGCCAAGTTATTTTTAAAAGCAAGTTTTATTTAAAATATATATATGAATTTTCAAAAAACTCAAAATCGGAATTTTTGAATTTTTTTAGAAAACGAATACATTTTGTCCCCATTTTAGCAAAATTTATGCCGAATTTCATGAATGTACTTCTGTATGTTATCAAAGTAGAAAAATATATTTTCTTTATTGATGTTCGTGTGAATTCTTTGAAAAAAAGAATGAGTAAGGTGAATAAATTTAACCATTTAAAGACATAACCCGAGTCAACTCGTCTTAAATACCGTAGGTTACAAAATAAGTTGGTCCTTAAGTGGTTAATAATAACCTATTTAATTACAAACTAAGTGATAAAATTTACACCTTCTTTCAATAAATCTATCCAATCTTACGAAATGTTCTTCCAAAGCTTGTGATAAAAATGTATAAATTATTGGAATATAAAATTCAGTAGCTTATGAAACTGTAATGTAAAAGACAGTTACAGCTTGTAATACTTGACATTCTAACTTTAACACAATGGAACTCGGTTTTAAATCTTAATGCAGGTATTTTTTTTATTTGAATTTTGTGCTACACTTGCCGTCTCCTGTTTTGGGATTTGGTATGTTCTACCTTTTTCAGTGGTGGAGTGTAGTTTACATAAGATAAAATTTTTTTAGTACTGTCAAAATGTCTACTGCAATGGTACATTCAAGTGAAGGAAAAAAAAAAAAAACTTGAATTCCCTCCACCACTTGATCTCTTGAAAGAACAATTGCCATCCACTACTCATTGCCATAGGCACATCCGACATACCCCGCATTTTCTTCAAATAGAATGTCTTCATCACGAGGCCTGATTCGTGAGTTTCTGTATTATCAAAAAAGAATACATCATTTTTGTTTGGTCTTTGTCCTTGTTGAAGGGAATGAATTCACGAAATTTTGAGTTCCAACAGCTGCCACAGCTTCCTTAAGGCTTGTTTCGTAGAATTTAAAAAACACCTTTTCCCAAGAGATGGCGCTGAAGTTTACTAGGCTGTGACGTCATCTTTTTCATCAAATTTTTAGCCTTTTTGCCAAGAAGGAAATAAATGGTACTTTCTGGCACCTGAAAATAACTCACGGGTTCCCTACCCCCATAAAAAAACCGCAAGGACAGTTCTTTCACATTACAAAAAGAGGAGAATCCCTTCGTCGCCTTAGGGTACGGCAAGAGGGGCGGGCTCTGGTTTGAGAGCAGGTCAGTCAAATTCCCGTTCTGTCAGAAAATTGTTTGAGAAATTTTTCTCCAGGAAGTTTTTCAGACCACCTTAGTGAGAAAAAAAAAAGCATATTCCTTGATGATTGCCTTTTCATTTTCCCTATCTGAAAATCCTGAACAAATAATGTTTCGATAACAGTATTTTATGCTTCTATAATGACAATGTACTGAATTAAAATTTAAATCAATAATATTAGCCTTCTTTGTTTAGAATTTCGTGTTATTTAAAAGCAATAACAAGCAATCTATAACCAAAAAAAAAAAAAAAAAAAAAAAATTCG
>BGPR01004760.1:76768-105715 GCA_013235015.1 Araneus ventricosus
AAAAAAAAAAAAAAAAATCAAATTCGCTTTTCTGCAATCAAACCACTAAAACGCTTAATAATTGGTTTAAAACCAAAATAACACTCACTTGGGAGAGGAGGGGGGACTTAATAAAAATATATAATTGCATTCCCACACCTCTAAAATTATTGAAGATATTCTCTTGATTTAATTCTCATGCCAAGTCTCCACACCTCCTAACACAACCCAAATTTCTTTTACCTTTACTATAATATTTGTAAGATACACTTATATGATCAAAAGTACCCAGACACTTTCGGATTTTCACACTTTTTAGAGCTTCTCAGGAAAGACTAGACCAACTGCCCTTAAACTTCGTCCATGTAAAAAATAGACTCTAATTCATATTTTACTGTGAAACTTCGGTCACGAGGGCATTTAAGGGACAGAGCGGAAATTGACAGTGGTGTCGAATGAGTGAAAGCATGAGGCTTCAAAAGATTTATAGACATCTAAAATACCCGGCAGTATAGGGGTAGATAGAAAAATTTAAGAATTTATTTAAAAAATTAGCTAGTTTTCCGAACACTATTGCTTTTTTGTAATTCCTAGCTTCAGGCAGGGAAAATGATATAAAAATTTAATTTTTTCCTAAAAAAACAGTGGAGCGATTGCCGCCACTGGAAATTGATGAGAACGACAAAAATCCACAGAAGGGTGATAATGGTTTACAAATTTTTTCAATGGTTTTATTTGCTATGCACATTGCTTACATGGATTTTTGTAAAAATAGCAAGTTTATTCTGGTAAATAAACATGCTAACTAATGGCTTTTCTTTAAAAATCCCATATTTTTTCGCATTTTTATTATTTTTTATTTTTGCTTATAATATACACATTTTTCCACGAAATAATACGAAACTTATATAACTTATAGAATACTTGACAATGTGTTAGAGAATTATTCCATTAAAATTTGAAGTTCATGCTAATATAGTATCACAGTTTTCTTCTGTAATATTTTGCGGAAGCACTTATATCTCTATATGAACATTTTGGAGTAACTTCCATATTGAAAAGTTTCATCCAGTTATGTTTATTAAATCATATTAATTATAATATTAATCAATGCGATGAACGTAAAATCAAAAGTTATCATACTCTAATAGGTTTTCCTCATTTTAAAAAAGATTATTTTGACTATAGAGAATATATTTTTTTAACTTCAACCCTAAATAATTTAGATGTTGGAGAGGTGGAGGAAAGTTTCACGTCTATAAGGCGCGTAGCTAGAAATGACGTATGACTCTTATCTATTGGTTTTGCAATAAAGAACTTTTTAGGTGTGCACTTATTTGGCATACGAATAATATGACCTGCCCATCCTATCCTATGTAATTTTATAAATTTAATAACATCAGTATAGTTCAAATACTTACACAGCTCATGGTTATATATTCTTAGCCACACATCATCCGACTCTATTACACCAAAATATTTTTTAAATTTTTTCTTTCAAAAGTTGCCAAAAATGTTTTATTTATTCAATTATTTTTTGTTTCCGAGTCATAGCTTAAGTATCTAAAACATAAGGTTCACGCCAGTGTAAATACAGAAAAAATATTTAAAAGAAAGATCAGAATGAAGGCGAAAATATAAACAATATATTTTTCTACTAATTTTTTTAGACAGATTCATCTATATTTGCAAAACTGGAGTGGCATTTTTCATACGAATTAAAATTTGAAATAAAGGATTTTTCAGAAGTTTTTTTAATAAAATTAAATCTACTTAAGTTTCTATTTAATATTGTTGATTACAGATAAGTAAAAAACAAGAAATATTTTCAAGTCGGGACAAAAAAAAAATAACGAGAGACTGTATTTTTCAAACAACCGCTGATGTTAAAGGAGTAGGACTACTTTACTCGCGTGACTCTTTTGTTTCTCGAAGTTTCTCATTGTTACTCGCGATAGTCTTTTGTTTCTCGAAGTTACTGGTGATTCTCTTTTGTTTCTCGAAGTTACACTCTATTTTCTTTTATTTCTCGAAGTTACTCTCAATTCTCTTTGGTTTTTCTGAAATACTAATGTATATTAAATTGGCGAAATAAAATGAAACTAAGGTTACAATGAAAATTGTTTTATTTCTTCATAAAATATATTACAATGTCAATTCTTTTGTTTTGAATTCTTAAATCGTGCGTGGATATGTTACAATTCTGTGTAGAATCGGTCGATGATATGAAAAGTAACATGCATAATTTAATAATTCGGGTCTAATGTTTCTTGTAAAAGTTGAATCAATATATGAATTTCCCAGAATACTAGGATAATTTGTTGGCACCATGTTCAAATCTAAATGCTTCTTCATGAAACCGAACGCTTTCTCATTCCTTTTGACATCTACATTAAAGTCACCCATAACAATAATTGAAATATCTTTAACTATATGAAACTCTTCCTCCATCTAAAATAAGACATTAGTTATGTTTTCAACATATGTAGCTACCGAGATATAGAGGATCGCATCACCAATTCATGCGTATTTTTGACCAACTTTGCGACTCACTAGTCGCAAAACTACAATTCCGATTTCCAATTTTTTTTTGTAACTTCTGTTGTTACCCTTTATCTCTAAAATAAGACATTAGTTTCGTTTTAACGTATGTAGTTATCGAGATATAGAGGATCTCCCATGCAACGTTTTTTGTGGCGTTTTGGCGTGTGAATCAAATTCCCACCCGAGACCCCAATGGGATGAACGTGGTCCTACGTTTAAAAAAAAAAAATCAGACGGCAATATGGGATTTACAGTCAGGACGGTACTGATACTTCTACTCTGATATTATATACTGATGACTGAAATGATATCTGATATTCCTGATTAGTTATTTTTCAGTAGAAATTAACTACATTATGTAAAAGTTTAAGCACAATTCAGTAAGTTTTTTTTTTTCATAAAATTGACTTTATAACAAGTAAATGAGAATATTACAAGAATTCCATAATTAAAAATGCGTTGATTTGATAATTAATAAAAGGATTTCATAAGATTATAAAAATTCTAAATTTTCGATGCTTCTTCTAACTTCTCGATTCACTTCAAATTTCAGAATTATTTCACCCTCTGTTGTTTCCTTTGGTCTCCCCTTTAGTTATAATTCATAATTATGAATATTATGCAATCTTGAAATCAATATTTTCTGGAATTTTCCACCGCGTGGCGTCATTCGTAAGGAAAAAATATAATTAAATTAATCAGTTAACTGATGTTTAAGTCCTGAAAATATTAAAACAATGCAGTGTCATCAAGAGCATATAAGTGTGTAAAATTTTAAAACATTAGCACACCAGTGAGTGAGTGAAAAATAGATTTAAAAAATTCCATCTTTGCAAAAATGAAACAACTCAAGGTAAAAGGTATAAATAGATCTAAATAAAAAAAAGCAAAGAACAAAGTAAGTAATCAAAAATCTTGATAAAAAATCAGGATACGTGCAAAAAGCATGAACAACATGTTTTCTTTGTGATTTACTTTCGATAGATAAATTTGCATTTGTAACATTTGAGTGTCAATATTTCATGTGTTAGAAAAGTTGGGATAAAAGAACTTTTTAAAGTTAATTTTTTAAAGCTACTTTGTAATTTTTTTTGTTACTTCCTTTTAAAAAAAAACAGAGCCCGAGGTGGCCTGGTGGTAGAGGCTCGGCTTCTGGGCCGGATGGTACCAGATTCGAAGCCTGATTCCATCTAAGAACCGCAATATATGTGGACCTAGTGTAATCTGGTCAACGAACGAATCGATGGTCAAACTTCCTATCATTGATGTGGTGCTGAAGTTCGGAGAGGAAGGTATCGTCCTCGACATCTGACCATGGTTTAGAAGCATCCCGATGTGGCCCTCCTGTTGTTTCAAAATGGAACGCAAATATATTAAATAAACTAAACTAATAAAACAGTTAATACAATAAGAGTCAATCTGAATTGCTGGATGAACGAGGATTCGAGGAGTTTCGAAGTTATATTATGGACTATATTGCATTTAACTGCTAATGGATGCAGATGACAAAGAACTGCTATTCCGATTTCAGATGTGCTAGCCGTACTAGCTTCGTCTTTTTAACCTACGACTGAATTAAGAGATTTAAAATTTTGTACTATCGATGACAGTACAGTGTTTTGATGTTTTCAAAATTAATTTCTTGTTAATTGATTAATTTAATCAAATTTTGATTCCATATGAGTACATACGCGGCACGCCATCGCTCCTCCTATCCCCGCTTGAAGTTCAGAAAATGTATAACTCCAATAAGTATCCTATTGTCAAAATAATATTTCTTAAATAGGAAAAACTATTTGGGCACGCTTAACTTTGACGATTGTGAGTCTATCACAATTTTTAACGATGTAAGTAATAATTTTGTATGTAATATTCGTTGAATTTGAATAAAAAGTAATAAAATTGTTACCATCCTGAATAATAATAGTAGAAGAAATTATGATACATTTTTCTAAAATGAATTATTTCATTATATGAGAGTGCAACTGATTGTAACTAGCTCAGTTTTTATTTGAAAATCACATCAACAGGGAAAACTAAAATTACCTTAGCTCCTAATTGTATAGCTGCGTACGAGTTATTAATTACATTTCGGAATATATCAAATTATGTAACAAATATTGTTTCAATAATAGCCAAAAAAAAAAAAAAAAAAAAAAATCGCGGTCAGCGCGGACGCAGACCCACGTAAATACAAACAGAAGCCCTTTTTTATAACAATGAAACCAGGATCAATTACTCTCAAGCATACACATCCCAGAAAAAAGCAAGTCCCTTTTCAGCGTTGACCCCATGTGGTTAAACAGGGTTTCTATATTTTAAATTGGCGAAAGGAAATCTAGTCAGGAACAAACCGGCAAGTGAAAAAACCGCCAAATCTGAAAATTTCACTTCTTCACTGATTCGACTGAATCAGATGCAGCGCCCTCTAGCGAACAAAAAGAGTATTTTAATGATTTCAATATATTTATTCGGTTTATAATTATAATGAAGTATCAATGCAAACAAAATACTGCAATATATTGGGGAAAAAGGTACTTTATAGATCTCCATAGAGTTTCAAAGTAGTTAAACGTTTTTTTCCAAAGAGAAATATACATTCGTAATTATTAATTCTAACCATCTTTGCGTATTTATTTTGACCTTCGTATAATTTTTATACAGAAACGGCTTTCAACTAATTGTAGAATAATATTTCTGTAACAATCATATGAAATTTTGTAATCATCAGCAAATTTTTTCTACCGCAAAAGATGGGTTCAGTGGAGCCCTTCGCTTCATTTTTTCGCGAAGACAGCCTTAAATCTTGGTTTCAAAGACTTGCTGCTTTTTAACATGTTCTTCATTATTTACTTAAGAAAATGTAACAGATAGCTAGTTTGAAGTCGAGTAGTTGAAAATCGAGCATAAAGGCTGATATCTTTCCCAAGTAGCACACTATATTGTTCAATATTGTAAAATTCGAAAAATCAGTATTGTATAATATTGTGTTACAATATTGTAACAGTGTAAAATGTAAGACTTTTCCCATATTGCTCAATATTGTGTTTCAATATTGATAAACATCGAGCAATATTATACAATATAGTTCAACTTAATTTCAATAATGTACTATTTATTTCTCCAAAATTATAAATATTCCTAATATTAAACCTAATTACTATTAGAGTTTTTAAAAAATTTGCTTCCATACAGCATCGTTTGATTATTTTGAAATACGAAATTTGTTACGCGTGCGAACCTTGGAATCGAATCCCGGACAGCATACTCACCAATCTGTGTTACTGGCCAAACCTGTTACCTTAGCCACTCAACCAGCGAGACCTCGAATTTCGAAGATTGATTGCGCTAAAACAGATTGGTTTGATGCGAAGTATAGTGCATCGCTACATATTTTGACGTCTTCTTGATTTAATTAACTTTTTATAATTTTGAGTTGCGAATTTGATTTGAAGTCAAAGAGAGAGCGATTTTCGCTAGTAACTTAATTTTGCTAGAGGAATAAATTATGAAATTTGGGTACAAAAGTAATTACTTTTAAAAATATGGGACATACAGAAAGTCATTATTTTTCAACAAACATTAACTGTTTTAAGGGTTTTTTTTATGAATGTTAAAAAAAAATTCAATTGCTCAACGTTACTGATAATTTGCTTAAAAAGGGTAATTTTGGCATGTTTTATATTTCTTAAAAGTTGAGATGGAGAATTTTTCAAAAGTAATATTTTTTTATAAAAATACATTAGTTGGTTTTTTTTCCAAAATTATCATATCAAAAAGAAGAACGGTCTAAGACATTTTATTAAAAATCGGATATTTTTTTAAACAACGACAAAGAATCAAAACCAGATATATTTAAACATATTCAGTTCGTATAGTCACTAAGGGTTAAAAAAACCGAAATAATAAAACGTTGTGTTATAATGTTAAATGCATAATTTACAATATTGTAGTCACTACATTGATCAACGTTGTGAGAATATAGAATTTTCAACATTGTCACCACTAAATTGATCAACGTTGTGGGAATATAGAATTTTCAATATTGTTTACACAGTGGTATCCAGTATTCGATCTTTTTGTGAAAAATTATTCCTTTGAATTTTTTGAAATAAAATCTCAATTAACATGAATTAAGCTAAAACTAATATATGTGTGCCAAAATTTTAAGTTTACAAAACTTTTAAAAATTTAGATATAGCATTCGATATTCCTCGATATTCACAATATTGTTCAATATTGCACAAAATATTTTACAGTATTGTTGTGCTACTGGGGTTAGTTACAGAAGACAGGAAAAAATGAAATATGTTCTCAAGGAGCTATTTGCATAATGTGGCTTCAAAGTTTTAACCTGAAGTGGAAGATTTCATCTTGCTTTCCTTTTTTCTGATTCTTTTTCGATATATTGAAATCGTTTAAATTTCTTTCGGTTTTCATTCTTTAATATTTTACCTGGTTTATAGGAATCAATCTTTTAAATCTTAAAAATATTTTTTCGAAAATATCGGTTTATTTGGTACTGCAACTTCAATTTCAAATCATTTCATTGGATAGCTTTAATTCAAAGTATCTAATGTCTCCTATTTACTATTTTAAACAAAATCCAAAGATTTTATTGCGTCATCTTTGCTGAATTAAACTCCATTTTAGCGAGCGAACCACCCATTTGTTTTTACTCTGTTTAAATTCTAATAGCATCGTTTGGATCAAACTTTATAATTTCATTGTCGCTATTTTTTAAAACGTATCTTCAGTTAATCTGATTGTCGCGGAGGAAAAATAAGCTCACAAAATCAATAATATATAGATTTTTTGTATTGATTTTGCTTTCAAAAATTTATTTTGTGTCATTGTGGGCTTTTTAAAAATTTTGTTGAAATTCATGATGCCACGGGCCAGGTTTTTTCAATAAATAGCCTTTTACATACAAAATGTTTATTATAAATTAAGAGGTAATAAGATTTCATTTGTTTCACTAGGTCACTTCGAAGATGCCCGGATGCAACAGAATTAAAGGTCAAAGAAAGCAAGACGCTGTTGTATAGATAATTGTCCTTGATACAACTTCACTTAATTTTATTACGAGAGAAACATCAATGCAGAACATACAGGATGGAGACGTATATCAAAACAAGTGAAACACATTTGATTAGTGATGCGTGTGTGGAAACAGTTGATACTGATGAAAATGTAAATGACATGAATAAGAAATGTTTCGCATGCGATGTATGTGAAAAAGGATTTTCTAAGAGAGGCGATTTAGAAACACATTATCGTATTCATACAGATGAAAAGCACTTTTCTTGTGATATATGCAATAAACAGTTTACTCAGAAGAGCCATTTAAATGAGCATGTCCGAACTCATATAAATGGAAAGCCGTTTTCTTGTGATGTATGCCATAAAGAATTTTCTTGGAAATGTAATTTAAATTCTCATTATCGAATTCATACAATTTAAAAGCCCTATTCTTGTGATGTATGCTATAAAGACTTTTCTTTGAAAAGCAATTTAAATGTGCATCTTCGAACTCATACAAATGAAAAGCCCTATTCCTGTGATGTATGCCGTAAACATTTTTCTTGGAAAAGTAATTTAAATGTTCATCTTCGAACTCATACAAATAAAAAGCCCTATTCTTGTGATGTATACCGTAAAGATTTTTCTTTTAAAAGTAATTTAAATGTTCATTTTCGAACTCATACAAATGAAAAACCCTATTCTTGTGATGTATGCTATAAAGAGTTTTCTTTGAGAAGCAATTTAAATGTGCATCTTCGAACTCATACAAATAAAAAGCACTATTCTTGTGATGTATGTGGAAAAGGATTTGCTCAGAGAGGCAATTTAGAAACACATTATCGTATCCATACAGATGAAAAGCCCTTTTCTTGCGATGTACGCAATAAAGAGTTTTCTCAGAAAAATAGTTTAAATGTGCATTTTCGAACTCATACAAATTAAAAACCCCTTTCTTGTGATGTATGCCCAAAAAAGTTTTCCTTTAAAAGTAATTTAAATGTGCATTTTCGAACTCATACAAATGGAAAGACCTTTTCCTGTGGTTTATGTGGTAAAAATTTTTCTCAGAAAGTTAGTTTAAAAATACATTATAGAATCCATACAATCAAATGAATCCTGTTCTGATTGTGCGTAGTAATGAATTTTCTCCACAAAATGATTTAAATGGACATTATCGAACTCATAGAAATGAGAAACTGTATTTCTGATACCTGAAATGATAAAATGTAACTTCTGATGATGTGAAGAAAGATTTTCTCTAAAGAGCAATTTAAATATTCATCATTGTAGTCATATAAATGAAAAAACACATTCGTTTCATTTCTGTGTAAAAGAATATTCTTTTGATGTGAATTTAAATGTGAATTTTTTGTAATTCATATAAATTAAAAATAAATTTTTTTGGTGCGTGTAGTATTGAATTTTCTCAATCGATTTTTTTAATTAAGATTACCCTTCTTATACCACTGGAATAATTTCCTCCAGCCATGTGTAATTAAAAGAATTTTCTCATGAAAGTCATTTAATTTTGCATCTCGTGATCAAAAAAGTAAAATAAATGTTTTTCTTGTGATGTTTGCATTTTCGGTTTTTCATTGCATATTACCCAAATGTATATCATATAATCTTTCATACATTTGTATATTACCGAAATATATATCACATAATCATTCATACAATTGTATATTACCCAAATATATATCATATAATCATTCATACAATTGTATATTACCCAAATATATATCATATAATCATTCATACAATTGCATATTACCCAAATATATATCATATAATCATTCATACATTTGTATATTACCCAAATATATATCATATAATCATTCATATAATTGTATATGACCCAAATATATATAATATAATCATTCATATCATTGTATATTACCCAAATATTACAAATGAAAAGTCCATTCTTATGATGTATGGTAAGGTTGCTCAAGTCTTACCACAGTCTAAGTTCCACCTATTCCATTCTGACTTTGTTTCCGTCGAATCAGCAACGCTGATGGCAGTGCGATGACTATTAAGCTGCTATCACTCGGAGAGCTATCGTGCGCTGTTATTTGGAGCGTGAGCACAATGCTATTCAGAAAAAAAGTTTGTAGCACGTGACCGGTCAGGCAAGATGACGGAAATCGTGGTCTGTATTCAACCGGCTTGAAAATGCACACGATGCTGACAAAAAATCGTGAACAACGGAAATTGTAACCAATCGGGTGTGACTTTGCCGGTGACGTAGTTCGCCTTCCCCGATACCGAAATCCTGTCTGACCGGTTGTCTCAATGCGTCACGTGCTACAAACTTTTCTGCTGAGTGGCATTGTGCTCACGTTCAAGATAACAGCGCACGATAGCTCTCCGTGTGATAGCAGCTTTAGACGTAGTTCTGATGCGTTACAACGTAACCTCGAAGAAAAATATGTTTTCGGTAGTTTTCTTATAATTTTCGTGCATATTTCGTAAGATGTAGATTAATAATATTATTAATAACATGTTATTTTTTCGTAGGATATCATTCTGTGCTATTTGAATAGTTGCTTTTATGTAGTGATGATGTTCTGGTTCAATTCATTCTTTTTGTGATGATTACTTAAAATTTTACACTTGACGTTGCTTAAGTCGTACCACAAACGAGGTTTAAATCGTACCAGTTACGCCTAAAGGATCACTTGCATGTCTAAAGTGGGGTTTACACGCGAACAGTAAAACCGACAGTAAGAGATGACGCATGCGCAGAATCATAAAAGTTTTAACCGGGCCACGACAAGTCTCTGTCCGAACTTGACAGCGACATTTTACTGTCGGTTTTACTGTTCGCGTGTAAACCCCGCTTAAGATACATATAATTTATAGAAAGGAAAATATGTGAATTTTTTTTTAATAATCTTTTAAAATAGGAAAGAAATGTGATTTTTTTTCAATTTTAGGCATGGTCCATAAATGAGGCAAAACGTATCGATAATTCTTAGAGACAAAAATATGTGGCCGGGACGTTGTGAAAATTACCCAATGGTAATGAAACTGTGACGTCACCTTCTGGAACTAAATAAACATTATGAATTTGGAAAAACGAAAGGGTTGACTGTGGATTAATTCAATACCGAATAGTTTACTCAAAGAATAGTAATAAAGGTTGCATTCATTTACTTCCAAGGCACGACTTAGGATATAGGTGGTACGACTTAAGAATCGATTTCCTGAGTTGTACCAATGTTATTACTTTCAGATTTGTTAATTTTATTCAAAGGAGTGTATGTATTTTGAGCTTTATTTTAATAAATAGCTGCAATATTCATAGAAGTTGTTATTAAAGCAAAATTTTGACCTTCATTTGGTAAAACCTGCAATTTATAGACTTTTTCATTAGAGGGTACGACTTAAGCAACTTACCCTATTCAGCTGCGGATTTTCTGTACCTAAAGAAGCATAAAAAGCGGCAGATATTTCTCTGAAACAAAAATGAAAAATCCTCTGTTTCTGTTGAATGTAATACAAGTTGCAAATTCAACATTTTCAGAGACGAAGTTCAAAGAGGACTGCATTAAAAGTCGGAATACTAACTTGCAGAGAACAATTTTGGTCACACATATATATCACATTTTAAGCAGAAAGTACGGCATTAATGCAAAGGAAAGCATATAAATAAAAAATTATAAAAATAACCAATAAATTCCAGCAATTCACTAAAGCTCTTAAAAGTAAACTGCAGATTTTATGAATTTGTTATTTTTACGATATATACGCAATTGCATAGAAAACGGAGATTAATGTTATGGGCTTTCTTGAATCGTGCATAAGAACTTCAAATGAACCAGTTTAATAATCATTTATTTAAAGAAAGAAAGAAATATCGATAAGCATTCAAAGATCCGACATCAAACCAGCAATTTTTTTTACTTATTTTTTTTTTATTAAATGTGTTGAAACATTTCAGACTCCTTTTGCAAATGAAAAGCAACACTCTAGAATGAACTATAATTGTTTTCTTTAATACATTTATCATTGTTAGTTATAACTGATGAATCCTTTGATGAATTTAGAAAAAAACCATGAATATAAATTTATGAAAGTCTATACTGCTTTAACATTCAGAATCCGAATAGAAAAAAGGATTAAAATTGATGTTGTGTATGATTAATTAGATTAAGCTGGAATTCCGAATTAAAATAACACATTTCCTTTGAAGCATTTATTTTATTTCAACTGATATACAAATAATTCATTAGATAATTATGTGAAGTGTTTCTAGAAATTCATAAATATACATTTACGAAAAGTCTGGCAAATTGATTTAACGACAAGAATCTTTAAATATTTACTGCAAACCTTTTTGAAATTTCAGCTTTGCAGTCCGCATTTAATACTTGATAAAATACGACATTTTAAAGAAAGTTTAAAATGAGACTTTTAAATTGCGTCGAAGAATTTTAAATTAAATTATTCGAAGTTTTATTAAGTAAAGAATGAATATTTAATTTGCTCGAAACCATCTCAAGCATGGATTTGACTTTAAAAACTAACTTCTCTTCAAAGTTTCCCAGTTCAGTGGCTCCATCGTGTCAGCTAAAATAGATTTTCATCGAAAGATGAGTGTTTACTTTCCGCACGATTTGGCAACAAAAGTAAAAGAAATTAAAGATCAAGATATAATTAATTTCTCGTCAAGAGTGCATTCTTTAATTTGAACTTTCAGAAAGGAGAGAGAGGAAATAAAAAAGTGTGTATGTCAGTGTAATTTTCTTCCCTGTCATCTGCATGCTGTTTATTACCTAATCCTTGGAGCATTAAATTAGTTCTGCTTTTTGAAGCAAGCAAAGGCATTGTTTCGAGATGATATTTCCTTTGAGAATTTTCATATCAGAAAACATTTAATAAGTGAAATGGGTCATCTCGAAATTTCTTTTTCAGGAAAGCATCTGGCTAAATTACGTTTTAAATTACTTTTGCCTTTTTAGGATTGCGTTTATTTGACTATACAATGTTTAATGTTTCGATTACCTTAAAATAAATCTCAATTTTCACTTTCTTTTCTACGAAATCGTGCAAAGAGAAAGTATTATAATCGACAAAAAATTCCACCTCAAGATTTCGCTGAATCTCCAGATTTTAGACAATTTTTGGATGATTTCTGTCTCTCCGTTGATCTGCGAGCTCCATAATTCAAAAATGCAACTAGCCTGAGGTATCAAATTTAGTATGTGGCCTTACACGAAAATTGGAGATTTCTTTCAAATTTTGACGAAATCTTTCAGCAGGAAATCTGTCTGTTCTTCTGGAAATCTGTCTGGACAAGATAGCTTGAAAATGCAAACACATAAGGTGGTTGAAATTTAGCACGTAGTTTTATCACTAGATTCGAGGAACTGCATCAGTTTTTGAACCAAATCCTTCAAAGGACTGCCTGTCGTGTCCATTTACGTGCATGTAAACACGATAACACTAAGACGCAACAATTAGACAAATAAAATTTGGTTTGTTAACTTTTCAGCAAAAGCATAGAAATTATCAAATTTTAGAAGAAAGGAAGATTTCCAGAATGCATGCTCAGTTTTCTTTGCTATTCTACGTAGCACAAAGCGCTCTATATTCTTTTTGAGTACTAGGAATTCGAGGGGAGAATTCCTTCTCTGATTTCAGCTTCTCTCAACCATCAACTGCAGACATCATCTCCATCAATGTAATACCCAGAAATAATTCTTTTTTAATTCCTATTGCCATGCAAAAGGCCCTCAGGCTTGGAGCGCAGTGTCATGCGATTCTAAATGAGTCTTCGAGATAATCTTCTTCTGTTATCAGAATTCCTTAGGTGGACGAGTGTCCACTCGGCGGCTGACATCCATCTCCATCAGCCCGCCTAAGAAAACGATGCTTTTATGAATGTCACATTAATGGACATGGATGACGCCACTAATAGGGCGACCAACATTTATCAACTACCACTCATGTCTGGCACAAAATTCCTCTTTCAAAAAGCTAAGATATATAAATATACAGATGTAATTTTCTTTAGATATCTTATATAAAAGATCGATGAAAATTGCTTGTGGAGAAGCGTATTTTGGTTATGATGTAGTAATAGTTACCGAGTTTCTAATCGTTGCATTCTTAAGTGAATAGTATTTCAATTTATAGAAGAATAAAGTCAGAAATATTTAACAGGCTGCAACAACAGCCTGAAGAGCACTTCAACCCTACATTAACCCGAAGTTACCATCTTAAATTCTTAGAACAAAACAAACATCCTTCATTCTTTAGACGAAGAGTGTTTCTTTATAACTAATGACTCTCTAATAAGTTCTCTTCGTGGTATAGGAATTCCTATTCAGAGAAAGATTCCACTTAGATTAATTAATGACTCTCTAACAAGTTCTCTTCGCCTAATAGGAACTCCTTTTTAGAGAAAGATTAATTAACTTAGATTAATTAATGACTCTCTAACAAGTTCTCTTCGTGTTATAGGAATTCCTTTTTAGAGAAAGATTCCACTTAGATTCCACTTCCCAAAGTTATCATTCGGTAGATGACCCCAGTAATCTTCATCTCTCCACTCTAGCAAGAACTATTCTACCGAATGCTCGGGATGTACAGTCGCGGAAGGAAAAAAGGAGCCACCAAGCATTATTCCGCCACTGTTCATTGCTTCTTAAAATCAAGATACCGTTTTACAAGAAATAGCATATACTAAAAGATTCTAAGGTTGAAAATTTCATAACAGGCCGTCCACATATTTCAAATTGCACTAACTTCAAAATTTTCAATGGCAGCACCATTTTTTTATGCCATAAATAAATTTGTCATGAAAAAATACCCCTGGTATTAATTTTGGTGAATATATCATTAATAGATTGGAAGATATTTGACATTTTGTGTTCTCGACATAAAAGGGGTCGGCTCCACATTTAGATAGAGAAATTCTCTACTTGCGTTTAAATGTCGGTAGTAGCATTTTAAATTATTTCGCACTGTAAAAGTTATTTTCCAAGCAATTATCTTCATTTTACAATTGATAAAACTTGATGCATAAAAAAATAAATAGTGTAATATTACATCACTTTAATTTATACACTCTTACATCACTTTATATATATATATATAAATAGTGAAATATTTATATATTTAAATTTTATAGAATAAAGTGGTATTATGATTATATTTAATAATGAATATGATTTCGAAATATATGCCGCCTCCTTAAGTGCATCGGATGACAGCGAAAATAGAAAATTTAATGTAACTTCAAAACTATTCGTATGAATAAGCTGACATTTTGCATGGGCTTATGAAATTGCCATCTGCATCGAGATTACTGTTAAAATTTATAAGTGTTGCTATAAAAAAAGTTTTGAACATCAAATATCATGAAATATTTCATATGGTCAAAATTATTTTTAAATCAAAAGTTTAAGTGCCGAATGTGTAGAATATTTCAAACTGTTACAACAAAAAAAATTATATATCAGAAACTATAATATTTTTCAAGATATCAATAAAAATTCGAAGTTTTACTTTAGCATTAAAGACTTAAAATTTTATTTGCTTATAATTTCAAAAGTTATTGAGCTTGGATAATGAAATTTGGTATCCGAGCATAATTTTTCATGCAGTTTTGAAATCCGATGGTAAAAATGTGTGCTGCCATTGGAAATTTTGAAGTTAGTGCAATTATAAATATGCAGATGACCCCTTTTCGACTTTTTAGACATGAAATCTATTAGAAGACGTTATTTCCTGTAAATTGGTACCTTTTATTTAAGATAAAATGAACAGCTGTGGAATAATGCTGGGTGCCTCTTTTTTTCTCCAGCGACTGTAAAAATACATAGATGGAATTTTCTTGAGCTGTCTTATATAAAAAAGCTGATGTAACAGGTTTGAACGCTTAGTAGTATTAGAACGTAGGAATAGTTAAGCATTATCTAATAGTTTCAGCTTTTGTGAAAATTATTTAAAGAAGAAAATCATCGCAAACATTGGTAAGGAAATTTTTAAGGCTTCAAAGTCGTGTCTCCATATGAGATCAACGATGACATTTATACTATGTTTTAGAGACTGTTGATAACTATGTTTTGGAGCCTGCCTTATTGGATAAAGCTTTCAGGGTGGCAGGTTCGAGATATGACTTTTCAAAAGTTTGGGCATATACCAGGAAATGGATCACATTCAATCTTCAATGTTTAATTCTTCCCAGATACTGCGATGTGGAAATCTGGAGAAAGAAGTATTGGCTATGGTGCCTTTCTTCTCATCTGAGTACGGTTCGAATTTGAAGCTCCACACAAAAATTTCCCACTTTTACCTTCAAAGCTAGAATTCCATTTTAGCAACTTTACTTACAGTAACCACCTAAACAAATCTTCTTCAACACTGTAATGTCCCAAAGTTACTATCTTAAATTCTTGGAACATAATAAAGAAAGTGATCATTTTTAAAACGAAAAGTGTTTCTTTACTGTTAATGACTCTCTAGCATGGGGGTCTATTCTATTCCCTGCTGGGCTGGGTTCCGCACTGCACAACGGAACCCAACCCAACCGTGGATACCAGAATAGACCCCATGTTCTCTCGGCGTTATCGGAATTCCACTTAATAAGATGATGAGTGGCCACTCGGAAAAAGACCAGAATTAATCTCCATGCGTCTACCCTAGAAAAAACTCTTCTAAACATGAAAAGAATGATGTCACTAAGAGGGGGACAAACATTTATCATACTCAACCCATCTCTAACATGTGACTTTCAGAGGTTTCAAGATATATGGTGATATAAAGCAAGTTCAAGGAAATTCATTGCAACTTAACTAGAAGTTGTCCTCGTTGCTAAGCAATGTCTTGATAATCTGATGAAAAGTGAAAAAGTTAGCCTTTACATATTAGGGTTATAAAATTTTAAAGTTGTCTCTCAAACTTGGGATTTCGTCTGATAGGCGCCCTTTTCAAAACATACGAGGCGTGTCCGAAAAGTAAGTACCGTTTCGTTCTACCGCCATCGCAGCGCTAGTGTCGCAGTTCCGCGCATGTGCACACGTGTCTCTGGTTCATTGTCTATCCACTGACGCCATTGCAGCCGGATTGTGTTGTGTTTACATGTGTTAGTGAGCGTTCAAAATGTTTAAGACGATTTTCGATCCCACCGACTGTGAAGTGCGTTCTGTAATACGGTTTTTGAACTCAAAGAAAGTTAAGCCAGCTGAAATTCATCGTCAACTTGTAGAGATTTATGGTGAAAATGTAATGACTGATGGAATGGTTAGAAAGTGGGTTCGACAATTTAATGATGGATGCACCAATGTTCATGACGAAGCACGGAGTGGGCGACCTTCTGTTGTCAATGATGGTTTGGTTGCAAAAGTGAATGAGAAAATTCGTGAAAACAGACGGCTCACAATAAGAATGCTTTTTGATGAGTTTCCACAAATTTCAAAAACTATTTTGCATCAGATTGTCACAAATCGCTTAAATTATCGTAAATTGTGTTCCCGTTGGGTTCCGAAAATGCTAACGGATGTCCACAGAACGAAGTGACTTGGCAGTGCTTTAAAATTTCTTACCCGATGCCGTGAAGAGGGCAATGAATTCCTAAACAAAATTGTGACCTGTGATGAAACTTGGGTTTCTTCTTGAACTTGAAGCGTGATTTTAGAGGTAGGCGCTTTGACAGCGATGACGACGCAAAAAACGGTGTTCAGCACTGGCTGTCTTCACTGGCGGCATCTTTCTTTGAAGAGGGTGTAGACAAATTGGTTTCTCGCTATGACAAATGTCTGAACAATGGTACATAGTTACTTATGTAGAAAAATAGTTTACGAAATGTTCTTTCATGTAAAAATAAATTTTATTTTGAAAAAAATTTTTTATGCGAGTTTTTCCAAAACGGTATTTACTTTCCGGACACGCCTCGTATAAAGATAAGATCTCCCTTCCTTTCCATCACCGTGGATTTTAATTATTCTTGTTTTTCTTCATTAGAAATAAATCTATGCATTACACATGTGGTGATACAAAAGGATAGACAAACATAACGATCTACATGGTGATTGTGGTTTACCCGTCGACCACTTTTTCTCCTACCCGCAATCAAAGGACAAAATCTTCCTGTAGAATAGTTATGCTACAGATAAGGAAAAGGTTAAATTGTCACTTTTCAGAATCTCGACTCGTGTTATCTAGAAATGAGACAGTAGACTTTGTTGCAAGGCGGACGAACTTTTAAATGATTTCTATATTTTGAAGGAATTTAAAACTTTTACTGCAGATTTTAAAATTTCTTTTGAAGAAATGGACACGAAGTTGGAGATGTTAAAATTTAAAGTAGCGTTACTTGAGCATTTTTATATGTGTTTTGTTAACGTCAACTTAGAAACCTTATGAATGTTTAGGTTAAAATCAATAATATCATATATTTTAGGCTTTGAAATCAGGAAAATTTTATTATTAATGGATGTAGATATTTCTCTTCTGAAGGAATAATTATAAGGTGTTCAGTTAATGCGGCGACAAACAAATAGGTCAGTTAGTAGACATCAGGAGGGATAAAATTGGAAATGGAACATGATGTCTTAAATTTCGTAATGAAAACAGAAGACATTTTTGTGCGGGTTGTATGAGAGAAAAGGGAAAGCGAATGTCAGACGTGGCTCTGAAAGCATTCATTGATTCGATCTCTATTTCTGACATAAGCAGATAGCGTGAAACATTTACTCAATTTCTTGGCCTTCATGTTTGCCAGGTCTGTATCTGTTGGATTTCTGGGGTCACACTGAACCTCTTTTTTATGAGAAGTCATAAAACGAATAGTCATGGCTCGGGCAGACATGAATAGCACACTCTATGTCTTTATAAGCTTTCCTGAATCATTTCTTATTTTGTAATAGACAGTAATAATTTTGCATAATTAATCTTCACCGCTTCTTTTACAGAACTGCATTGTGTACTCAAATTTGCAACTTGTTGTCTTTTTGTAGCTTTTAAAGGTCCTTTTGCCGTCTTTGTGTGATGTCAAATCCTGAATAAAAGTTCAAGATTTTCAAGGATTAAACACGGTTTCCGCCCTATATTTTCATTCAACTTGCTGTTCTTCTTAGTTTCTACTAACAACACTCTAAATTTATAGCTGCACTTACTGAATACTCTGTATAAAGAATTTTAAATAAAATTTCTCATAACACATTTATTCTATCTTTCCAGAATATTTTTCATATAACATAAATCAGTTACTGCCAAATATTTTCATAATTGTTATTGATTTAATTGAGTTTTAGAGAAAATCAAATTCGCTTACAATTCTTATGCATACACTTTATGGCAGATTACTTTTGCAAACACAGAGAATAAAAAGTACCGTTGGAAGCATTATTCATCGTTTTGGCGCTGTTCCTGACTAAATCTCTCTAAAGGGAAACGGATGAGGTTCGGAAAAGTATTCAAAGACCAAAGCCTTCAATCAATTTGCTGTTCTCTGGAAAACAACTAAAAGAAAATCGAACCACGAATTGAGTGTCCTTTTTATTCCTGGAATATTTTCACTGCTCTTTGGAGTTCCTCTCGGCCCCTGGTGTCTGCTACTTCTATGCGACATTTCTATAGTCAATTGTTGTCTCGAGACAAAAAGTGTATTCGTAATATTATTTGTTTCCTGTGCGAAAAGAAATGGAAGAATTTGTGAACTATTTGCTTTCTTTTTTGCCGTTCTCTATCATGTAAATAAAATGCGACCTTTCTCACTCAAGACAAGGCTAAAAGGAAATACCTATCAGCAAAAATAGTTATTTGTGCATTTAGAATAATTATTCCATATCTATTTCAATTATTCAAACTTTTATTCCTTTTAAAATCTTTTGTAAAAATATGTAATATAAAATTTCTAAATAAGAATTCTGCTTCGGTTGCATTTAGTCATAAAGCAATACTTCTTGTTGCCATGATCTAAAAAAAAGACAAATAAGTTACCTTTAGATTTCAGGTACACGGAATTTCGAATATCCTCTTGTTACAGGTAATACAAATTTAAATTCATTCTATTATTTGTTTTTGTATTTCGTTAGATTTGGCTGCATATGCGCCTTTCTATTTAATGCAAAATATGTTATTGTTTTTTATTTTAATTAAAATTTAATTGATTAATTTTGCTAAATTTTAAGAATTATAACTCTTGTTACAGGGATTTAGAAGTCGAAATACAGAAAATCGTCCATCCCTTTACAAATCATTAGAATATGAAATCTCTTGCTCATTTCGATCGGCTTTTGGGTTAAATAATTCACGTCCTTTCGTGTTAGCAACGGATCTATACGCAGAGTTAATACAGCAAGGCAGGATGATTCGAGAAGATTGGATTAACTATACCATCATTTTCTCCAAGATCGTACTTGGAGCCGCGCACTTAAAGCGTTGAGCTACAAGGGTATTTTTGCCAGCGAATTAAGTAAACAAATTTACTTCAGATTTGATGGAAAAGAAATTAAAAATAGCACAATAACACATCAGCATGAATAACAGCATTCCACGTCCTACGTAATATATACGCACAGAAAATAAACGATAAATTATATACACTTTTATAATCTTGCTTTCTCAATGTCAGATCCATCATCCTCTTTGTCTCAGACGAAGGCATGAATGCGATATCATCTTGAAATGATAATGTATTGTGTTATATTATAATATGTATTCCAAACTCGATATTGATCCTCGGAGCTGTAATTGCAGTTCAGTGATTAAATTATGAAGACCAAGTCGATACGACATCAAGCTGAATTATTGTGACTCATATGTGATGATTGAAAACCGGGCTGACAATGAAACTGTTCAGCGATAAAGCAGCTCAACTTAGATTTGTAGCAAGAGAGCACAGAATTATTTGGCTATTAAGGATTGCATGTACTGAAAAGAAGGGATAACAACACGTCTTTAAATTACACGTCTTAATTTATCCGTTATAATGTAAGACATTGAAGAATTTTGAAAACCTATAGGAGTGTACTACAATTGACATTCTAATATGATAAAATAAATAAGCGAGTACCTATTGAAGCTCTATGCCATAACATCGTAACATGAAGATATTTCAGGGATCATTTGCTGTTTTGTCTTCGTCTTGATTGATTATATCAGCCGTTGCATTCTATACACAACGATTACACATCATGGAATTTTCAGTTCGAGTGCAAACCTCGAATGGAATGCCTTGAAATATTTGAAAGCATTGTAATAAACTACAAAATCTAATACTCGTATTTGCTTAGTCGCAAGCAAATATGAGTTAGTCGTTAGCTCTTGGTTATTCGAAAACTTGTCATTGTATTGCAGGCGGTTATGGAATTGAAAAGTATTGTTACAATTTGTGTTTAAAACTAATTCTGAAAAAGTTATTAAAATTAAAGAAAAAATTGCATGAAAATAAAATTGTTTCTGCTCAAAAGCTCATGTTTTGGGGGGAGAAATTGTTTTTGTGTGATAATATGCTCCGATGTTATTAAAGAAAACCTTTGAAATGTCAATTAATTTTTAAATAATGAAAATTTTGAAATCTCCTTTCTTAGTGAGCAGCTGCTACTTCAAGGAAGTTTTCGTGTAGTCTAATTGGGTCCAAAATTTGATACAAATCAATAATTTTAATGACAAGACCACATACCAAATTTCATTTATTTATCTCATGGCGTTTTCGAGTTATCGCGTCAAAGACATGTAAATATATAGACCTATAAATAGTCAACTTTTTATCCAATTTCCTTCAAAATTGGTCACAGATCTACTGACAGACTTTCCTTCATCGAATTTCCAACAAAATTTGAGACAAACTAAAAATTTTGGTTTACAGACAGCATAATAATATTCAATCGTTTAGCTCGTTTCAGATTGGAGATACCGTGTTCATATAGACAGACATAATTCAAAATTGTATTTTTCAGAATCAGGCAGTTTTTAAACGTTGAGTTTCATTAATATCTCGAGGTGAAATTTTTTGACGTTTATAGCATTTTCTCTGTGTGTGTTTCTTCGACTGCGGGAAAGTAAAATGTAACCTTCGTGTCAAACAAGGATTTCCGTCAGGAGGCAAAGATTGTTACGACTCGAAGCTTCCATCTAGATGAACAATGCTATTCTTATAATGTTTAATATTTTCTATCGATTCCTGCTGGATATTTAATTTGATCGATGATTGGTTTGCAGGCTCTTTTCACTGAGCACTTGATACATCGTGCGATTAATTATCAGACCATAATGGCTCCATTAAATGAGCGTCTCCGGAACGAGTGTTTAAAGGATGAATTATAGACGAGTCTCGAGAAAATTTATTGTCCTCTGAAAGAGGAATAGGCTCTAGTTTTCTCTCGGGAGAATCGTTGTCGGCGGAATTAAGAAAAAATTTCCTATAAAAAGAATCATTTTTAGAATTTCAATAATTGAAAATGGAACCTTCGTGATCCTTCCTGTTCTTGAAATACCTTTTCAACTTTAATTAGATTACAGATGTAATTTGGTTTAGAATAGAGCCAATACCTGATATATTTATTAATCCTCCAAACCAGATAATACAGTGAAATCTCTCGTAACTAGTAACCAGTTAACCATCAAACTCAAACTAAAGACACATTTCAGGTTCAAATTTAATCCAAAAGATAGACTCATGCGATAAAAAAATTATGTAATGGATCAGTGAAGAGGAAGTGCAGGCTTAGGTGGATTTAGGCAATTCTGTTCCCTTTGCACTTTCTTTAAGACGGCAAAATAACCGAATACGCACTGTAAAAGTATAAAGATGAAAATGAGGATGAAAACGACAAGCTGACCAGCAAATTTAAATGGAAGGAAGCAATGTTAACCCTCTGCCCTCCGAAAACTAATTAGATGCGTATTTTACTTTGCATTTCGCATTCGCAGATTAAATTCCTTATAAGACTACACAATTACTTTGATTAATACCCAAAACAAGTATTGACGATCTCGGTAAAATCCTGTCTAAATTGTTTGAACAAAAAATTGTATGAGTTTTGATTGTTCAGTATGCATGTAACTCATGACCCTTGAGCGGAGCGCTAAAGATTAATCTATGCCAGTTCATGATGTTATGAATCTTCTGTGTTCATTGATGTAATGAAGCTCAATGAGAAACCGCAAGCGTCACTTCGAAATCTGAGGTAAAGGACACTAGGATAGGTTTTTTTACAGTCTTTTTTAATTCATTCCACCCACACCTATTGGTAAGGTTCAGGATCCACAAGTTGGTGGTCAGGCAAGACAGTGAGAGGCTGATGTTTTGGCCTGCTGTATTCTCAATGGGTTTTTAGGATTTCGACTACAACTCTGCAAGCAGGCCGACTTTTGAAGTGATATGACATCACGCTAAGGAGTGGGTTATAACATTAAGCGAAAGCGTTTTTATTTTTAAAAAACATATATGATTTTCGTCAATATTTATTTAATCGTGGCTGATCCATCGAAAGACTAGGCCAATAGAATTCGCATGCTGCAATTTCAAAAGATGGTATCAATAAATCACACCAAATTTTTTCTAAAAACACATATTCAAATTATCCAGAAAAATATCGTTTTCGTAAACACAGGGTGTTTGTATTAAATTGACACTACTCAGTCTTCTGAAGCTCGATCTGTCAGCTGAAATGCCACCAGATTTGGTAGGGGGAATATTGAAAATATGGGAATAAAGACACAATTCTAAAAAAAGTTAGTTCTGAAAGTCGCCAACAGAGGGAAATGTGGCTCTGTTGTAGTCTATACAAATGAGAATTAGACTAATGAATAACAAAGCAGAATAAAGCTTTGTAGTTGCTGTTAAAAATGATCAGTTCGCATTGAAGTTTAAATCAAGACAAATGAAAGCGATTTCTTTAATAATTAACGAAAATAAATACATAAAGAAGAGAAATTCAGTTCCTGCCGTAATGTGAAATGTTTTCTTTCCTCGCTGAGTTACGCTATTGTCACCAATTAATTTTACTGCTAACAAACACATTAAACTTTGCATTGACTATTAAAACATTAAACTACCAATTATGAACCTAAAATAATTAATTAAATATGTAAATATGGCATTAATTTTTTTTGTTTGTAATCCTTATTTTTAGTACATGTACAGACTTTTTAGTACTAAAGTATTGTAATTATTAACACTTTTGCTTCATTAAAAGCAAGAAAAGTTAATTTATATAATTTCAGGTAACCTTCGGGTAGCCTTCAAAATATTTCAGAAATAATGTATCCTTTTTTTTCATGCGCATAAATACTATCTACTAAAATTATAAGTAAGTGCAATTTTACATGTTATAGACAAATTAATAACGTTATAATTGTAATTTATGTTTGTATCAGTATCCCCCCCCCTGCAACAGCCTATTCCCTAATTTCATGCAATCAATTTTAACTTGTTCATAAGGTGCTAGATAAAGCATTATTAAACTTCATTAGCTGTAGATTTTGATTAATATATTTAAAGATATGTATAAAGTTATATGATGAATTGTATCATGAATATTATTAAATATATTAGTCACTAAGGCTTTTGTGGGATTTTATCCGTGTTAGCAAAAGATTTACTTCATTGTTTAGAGTTTTTGTATACTGTCTGTGAGCAAAAAAGTAAAGTAAGTATAATATTTCATTTTTATTCGTATGTGTGTGGGTTTTTTGGGATTGATTAAGATATTTGTACACATTTTATGTTATTACGAATCATTACGTGGCTGATCCATCGAAAGACTAGGCCAATAGAATTAATAGAATAAATAACCAATAGCCATTATTACCATCTTTTGAAATTACGAAAGGACAAACAAAACTAGATTTGTGGAAGCAATGATTATCTGAAGTAAATCCGTTATCACATTACAGACTCGTCGCAGCACACCTAGTGGCGATTTCTGGAAGTTAGAGATAGTTGCAAAAACTATGTCAGATAGTGAAAGAAAGCTCCTTGCAAAAGGATTCACAATTTAATATGAAATTACCCTCTACATACGTCAATAAATAGTCTGTACAGTTTGTGGCAACACATACCCTTAGATATTAATTACCCGTCATGAACAAAACAAGAAATCGGGAAATAATGTCTATTTAAGTGAATATGCGGTATTATGAGTCACCGAACGTAGCACTCCTTGTGATAAATCTTGGAGGTTAGAGGTTTTATCTCAAAAGCCATGTCTTTCAGCGAAATAAAACCAATTGTTAAAGTGTATAGAGAGTCAGTAGTTAAAAAGAAATGTTCCTCTACATATATCGATAAGTTAATTAGGAATTCTAAAATTTACCAACGGCGGATACATTGAGTATACATTGCTATAATTAACATGCTTTATGTTTCCTTTTTCGTATCCTACTGTAAAAATTTCTCACTAAAATACAGCAAAATTGCTCTAAGCTCACCACTTCTGTTTAGTACGGAATGTTCAGCCCTTAGATATAACCCCTAGGAACGGCCACTGAAACCCGTCTGAGCAGCCAATTTCCCTTAGAACGGAGGGTTTTAAAGTAAGTTTTGTAAAGAGGTTTCAGCGTATTAGTTTTATTTATTTACTTGCATCCGTCTTAAATATTAATAATCTTCAATCGTTTCCATGAGTGGTTCATTTTCCGAACAATTTTCTCTTTTTCAGCAATTTTTATCTCAGATCATTAATAGGCGCTTATAATGCCTTTTTCAGCCAAACGATATTTTAAAATTAAGTTCTTTCATGACCAAACGATTTTTTAATCCAATTAATTTCTTTCTTTAAATATTTTGATAATTCTACAAATATACGTTTTTTTTATTCGTTACGAATATCATAACATAATCAGATTAATTTGAATTATGTATTGATTTAAAAGTGCTAATAAGGGTAACACGTTTTCTTAAAAATTTTAAATGACTGGATAAAATAATGTGACATTTTCAGATGACTTTGAATGCTAGGTATTGGCTTGTAATACAATTGATATTTCAAGTTTTTTTTATTTTATTTTAACTTTTCGATTTCATAAATGAATTCCACATGAAAACCTTATACGATCGTGCAAGTATTGGTTAATGTGTACTTGGGGAGATATTTGACTCGTCTTTCGACCAAAGTGCGGTCGTTTCCATATTTTAGACAGTTAAACTTTCTGCTATTGTTTAGAAGTCAGTAACAGAATTCTTATTTATGTGACATTGACTTATTTTTTCATATGTAAACCTTCATTATAGCTATGATCAACATGTTGCAATAGATTATTATTTGACGGATTTGAAAAAAGTTTCATTCTGTCCTGCAAATAGAGACTCAAAAGTTATGATCCCTTTTTATTCCTTAATTTTTTGCATTACGTCACAAGCCTTAATGTTCTAGAAATAAATTGTTCTTTAAAGTTTCAGAACTCGGAACTTTTTTAGAGAGATGATTTTACAGACAGCGAACGACGGACAGTCTTTCTTGGGCTATGGTTTAAATTAAGGGATTGAACAGTCGTCAGTGGTGTGTTTTGTGAACTCGTGCTCACTTTACAATTGAACAAACTTTTTATAATCTTTCGATTTTAATATTATTTAAAAGGAAGAAAATATTAATTATGTAAAAATAATAAATGAAGTCTTTACATCATAAATAAACATTTTTTAAATAAACAAAATAATTTATAGCTGAGCATTGGTAAAACCAGGTATCCTTGAGTTCTACCACGCTAAATTCAATTGACGTTTGGACTCCAAAGGAGCAGGACGTAAAATTCAGCCTTTTCGATTTTTTGGTACCGAAAAACGCTCTTTAAAGTCAGAACCTGTTTCGACTCTTACCCGCCAGAAACTGATACAGAATCTGAATACGTCGATCCTTTTGGGGACGTTTAAAATACTACTTTGCTCGCTGGTTATATTCAGAAAATCGTATTGGTAAAAATCATCGTGACGATTTAGCGTCTTTCCTTTCTGTGTTTACACACAAGGTTGGGTGCCATTTTTTTTTTGGATGACGCTATCATGGCAGCGCATTAAAATGAATTGAAGTTAGAAGATTTGCTCTACGGTGAGTTCATTTTTCAAATTCACTTTATCGTATTTTAAAATCCAGTATAAGTATTTTTTATACGATTGATATTATATTTATGCACATTCTGCAAAATCTTTGTTAAATGACACACCATTCTGAACTTATATCCATGACGTATGTTATAGTGAATGCAAATTTGAAAATTCCTGAGACATTAAAAAAATAATAAGAGATATCTTCATCTGGAATCATTGTTTTATGACACTTTATTTTTTAGAAAATTATATATCATTAAAGATTGTAAAGACAAGTGCAGGGTAAAAAAATGAAATTAATTTCATCCACTATCATATTAATCACACTTATTTTTGTGAAGATTTATGGGTGTATGTAAATTTTATCAGCTGTGAGATACATGTAATTGTGTTCAAGTTGGTTAGCAGTAATAGATAAAAAAAGAGTGCAAAGCAAAACTTGTGTCCCCAATTAAAAAAAAAAAGCTGATGAGTGAAATGAAATTTATATTTATTAATTTTTCCATTATTTTAGTATTTTGGACATAGTTTAATAATTAAGTATCTACAGTTTCCATAAATATTTTTTTTGATTTATGTGTTTATTTTTATTTGGATAAAATCTGTACTCCTCATAATAACTGTTAATACTGAGTACAACTTAGGGAGAAAAAATTACCAAAAAAATTTAAATTTGCCTGTCCCACAAAATGCTTGTGTTTTGAACTATTCTAATTAAAATTTAGTTATCTAGAATTATATCTATACATATAATATAGTGTACATTATATCTAATGCACATTCTGCAAAACTTTGTTAAATGAAGTAATTCCCCTTTTTTTTGGCTCCTGAGCTTAAAATAATAAATATCTTTTATCGAATATATTAATCACATTTATTTTATTTATATCACTTATTATATTTTTTATGTATACATTCTTAGAATGTTAGCCTATTAATCATCGGATTTCTTCTTATAGATTTACTTTCCGTAGAGATTATTTAAATTCTATGTTTTGTGTAATCTCCTATTGATATACAAGTTACCCTAACTGAATTAAACCATTTACAGAAGCATAAAACTAGTTTTATTTTTATTAATTGTGCACTGGGATGAGTGTTTTTAGTTTAATTAGTCCACTATTAGAATATTTGGGGGAGGGGTGCAGTAAGATTTTGGGTACAATTAGCTTTTTCCATTTCTCTCGCATCTTCCATACTTCCTATAAGAATATACTCTAGATGTTAGACTCAGTGCTGTAGAGGTAAATATATTTTAAGAAATGATATATTTTTTATTTTTTTATTTTAGAGTTATGCTATTTATTTGTGACACTGACATCTATAAAATGCCTTGGTATACTTGCTTCAAATGCTACAAAGTTGTTTAGATAGATTCTCTGAAAAATAGATGGTATGACTGAATAAACAAAGTGCTTTCATTGCAAATAATGAATTTTCTTTAGAAAAGTTATACAATGCATAGCTTCTTTACTATCGTGGTTTTTTCCTTAAATAACTGTGTTTTATGTCAACTAATTAAAATTATCATGTTTAGGAAAATCCATCTATTCAGCTGCAAATGTACAACTTATATAAAAAAATTACACAATTTTTTATGAATAATTTTATTCTCTCCTTCATAAAGAGTAACTTTTGCTTAGTTTAAAATTTTGCATGCCATTGCTTGGTTACTAACTAAGGATCTTGTGTAACTTTTATATAAACAGTTATTTTTTAATTACATTTGGAAGGTTACTAATTGAGGTCATACTTCATGGTTTTAATTGCTATGCCTCTGTTTTTGTCTAGGTTTATAAATTTATTAAAAGCTCTATTTATAGGGGGATATTACTGTTTTGTAGTGGACTTGGAAATATTTGTTTACATTTTTTGTATATATATATATATATTTTTAGAAAAATTGATTGCTAATGCTTGGAGTTGTTTCAGCAAGCTGAGAAAGAAAAGGTACATTTTTTGTTTGACTATCTTAATTTTAAGAACACATAGATTTTTAAATTCACACACACTTCCAGAATAATCAAAATAATTTGCAAATAATCATTGTTGCATTGGGCTGTACTTACGACCTTAACAAAACATTGCGAGCTGTTCCCCAATGTCTGCTTTCCATTTACTATGGTCTTGCATCATACAGTTGCACCAAACAAAGGAGATCTGAAAACGTTTTCTAGAAGGTCCATGATACTTCAAAGAGCAAAAAGCTAAATATTATATAAAATTTGCAGATATGTGGTATAAATGGATAGTATTATTACATCTTAAGGTTATCAATAGAGATGGTGTCAGGGTATGTGTCAAGACCTAATTCCATAATTTGTTCAAAAGTTTATTTTAAACCTTTTTTGTATTTCTGCATGTAAGAATAATTCGTCAATAGTTTATCA